>JAVJIF010017930.1:0-76744 GCA_038442645.1 Agave tequilana
CGACCACCTGCCCTCCGGCCAACTCCTCCCTTGCCTTCTTCTTTTTCCCTTCTTTCCTTTCTTCCTTCCTTTCTTTCTTTTCTTCTTTCTTTCTTTTCCCTTTTTTCCTATTTTACCCCTTCTTTTCCCTCAAATTCTCTCCCAAACCCTCTTTTATTTCCAGCAAACACACTCTCTCTTTCTCACTTTCCTGCAACATCTCTCTCTTTCATTCTCCTCTCTCTCCTCTCTTTCCTCACTCATGCTCTCTCTCAATAAATTAATATTAATAAATACATATATATTAATATATGGATTAGTGGCATGAACGTGTTTATGGTGTACCGAGATTTTACGGTTTTTTCAGTGATTTTAGGCGAGTACGTTTCATGTGTTACTCATGCTTTGTTATCATCGTTTCATTCCTATTGATTGCTCCTGAACTCCTGCATACTTGAACCCTTGAGACAGGGAGACCCTTGACATTATGCTCCTGATATTATACTCCTGTTGATCCCCATAATTGGATAATTATGGATATTGGATTACTGTGATTACCATGTGGACATGATCACTGGACAATCTGTAATAATTAAACAACTTACACAGGGATGGGGAAACTGATGAGTACCAATATTGTCTCCATGTTTATGATGGTCTTAAAGTGTCGCGCGATCACATACTTAGATTTTACCTGGAGGTCACCAGGTATTTCCATGGCGTGTACTGGCACCCTGCTTCCCTGCCTACCGGGAGTGCCATAAGTCCCTAGGCCTATTCCTATGGGAGCGGTGACATCCTATTCCTGTTCGGATGTACAATAAGTCCCGGTACTTAGCGGTACATTCTGGCTCAGTACCGGATACTCCTTGATCGTTGTCCCGGGCATGTACGAGACCCATTCTAAGCATGGTTCGTCGATCTCCATCAGTTTTCAATAACCAATCTCGCTCGACATATATGCGGAGGTATATGGTATGGAACATATCCCCAAACATATGATTGAATTAGAACCTGCACAAAAAATACAAAATTTCAGAACTTATATAATAATAGTGCAAGGTGCTCAATTCTACAGCTATAGCAAGTGGCTATGCGGGTCGTGATTCACAAGGAGGGACTAGCGATGGAAGCTTTTTTAGTAAGTTCTCTTTTAGATTACAAAGAATGGTTAAAGATCTTCTTTTAGTTCTTAAAAATAAAAGGAAAATAAATTACAATGAAGTTAGGAAGAAAGTGGTAGATAGAGAAGGTGGAGAAAATAAAAGTGATATGTACAAATGAATTTGAAAAAGAGTGAAAGAGATTTTGAAGATTGTGGTGTTGGTAATTTACACTAAAATATAAAGAAGGAAACTAAAAATAATTACTTACCTCCTTTGACCAAAAGCTTACCTTGAATCTTTGGCGACGATGTTACCTTGAAGTGGAGGCAATCAGCGCATAGCCCATAAGAGTTGATTCTTGTTTCTATCACATTACATCATCAAGACAAAATAAGCAAGAAATGATACACACTGAGACTAAAATCTATCGTCATAAGCTATCGATGGCACTCACAAAGGCAAGGCTCTTTCGATGCTATAAGACTCACTTGGATAGCAATTGGTATAAGAACGAGTGAAGTAGAAAAGAAGAAAACGAAGAACACAAAAACAAAGTACATAAAAAGGTAAGTATAGATTCGATTCATAACAATAAGAGAAAAGAAGAACAACTTACACAGGTGTCACTCTCAGCACAAGCCTCATTCTCATTCTCTTATGAAACTCTGATCTCCTCTGAATTACATAAATGAAAACTAAAAATTACATAAAAAGAAAAACAAAAACTTATACTAAAAAGAATAAAAAAAATTGGACTAAATTCTATCTCTGCATCATTGTCCTCTCTGGTCTCTGGAAAACCCTGTATTTAGAGGCAAAACCCAACGAGGATAGACGTAAGAAGATAGGGGGACGCTCCCCCTAACTCCCTAACAAAATCACAAAAATGCGACAAACGCGGCCTTGCTGTGGCCAGGTGGCCACAGCCGAGGGGTGGAGCTGCCTGATTTTGGGATCTAACTTTATCTTCAGCTAGATTTTTAGTTTTATCTCCAGAATTGTGACGAAACGGCCTTTGATCATTGACTTTAACCGCTTGATTCGAAGAGAGATATTTTTAACTGATTTTCAACTAATCTGAACTGACCTGATCTGCCCTGATTTACTGACTTCGAATTAATTCTAATTTAAATCAGAATTTGAAGGGCTTTTGGGCTCGTTTCTCTTCCCTCTCCTTTAGTAATGGGTCTGCAACTAAATTAAATAATAATTAGAAAAAACAGAGTTTATTCTATAATAAGTATGAGAATATGATAATAAATGGGCAATATTAGCGACCGATCACACCCCATACCTATCTTTTGCTCGTCCTCGAGCAAAATAACTAAACAAAAATTATTAAACCACTTTCGTAGGTCACGCGATTGCACTGAGTATGTGCAACAAGCCGTTAAATCTCTAGGTTACTCTTAGAGGACGAGTTTTATCTCGTGAGAGTTTTCAGTGGATTGCACCCACAAAATCCATAAAGAAAGAGAAACAAAGAGTTAGTATTTTCGAAAAGCATTTTGAAAGAGAAAAATATTTGAAATATTATTATAAGATTTAAGTAATCTATAAGTTATAGGAAAACCGAATTTATCATTTCTAAACTTAGTCTCTAATTAAAAATTTGTTATCAATCAAAGTAAAGAGTCAAATTGTACTTCTCATCTTGTTTATTACTTTACCCTAAGTCATATGCACTTTCGTGACCTTGAAATTTTAACTAAGAGTTCTTTAACTTTAATTATTATGCCTTATTTATTTATTATTTTTTTGTGATATTATTCCTTAGTTCTATTAGGCTTTCTAATCTGCCCATGTAACGGGCCTTTAATCGGTGACTCCCAAACCAAACGATCTTAGGGCACCGGGTGAGAAAGCACCCCAAGAACTAAAGGACTCAAGCAATCAAGGCCTCAAAACTAAGGATTTTATTATATGAACCGCTTTTAGGCGTGAATACTTATGTTTTTTAGGCACAAATACCCAGCTTATTCAGAGAATTTTTATATATATATTTTTCTCAAATTTATCTAATCATTTTTCGCATAAATACTAAGGCTTGCTTAGGCCAAAGCACCAGGCTGATCAATAATTAGATTTGTTTACCTTTCATAGATATATTTTTTCTTTTTCTTTTTTTATTTTTTAAGGCATAACAATCTTTGTTTTTGAACCCTAAGTGTGTAAGTGTATGAAGTGTGCATATTTCATCAAGGTAAAGATCAAGACTAAATTACTTTGACAAATTATCTTCCTAACCCTAAAAATCAAACAAATAATCTTATTTTGACCAAGTATAAGAAATCCTAATTTGGATTTTCCTATTCCTTAAAATTAACTTAATTTCTTACAAAAAAATATATCAAAATATTATTTCTATTTTTAAAAAGTTTTTAAAAGTAAAGAAAATGTTAATTTTTTCTTTTTTTAATAAAAAGAAAAACCTAAGTTATGTTAGACCCTCCCACACACCTATCTCATGCATTATCCTCAATGTATGAATTTATGCATAGATGCATAAAAAAGAAGAAAGGGAAAGAAAATATTACCTTAAGGTGGTGGTCCGGGTGGCGGTCTGATTGGTCCACGAAATGCGGCCCAATCGAATTTCGTGGAGTTCGGAAGAACCCACTAGAAATCTCTCTTATATAACCACTAAAATGATGCACATATGAACGGTTTTTATTAAAAAATTTACCCCATCTAGTTTCCAAATTTCATAATTAATTTCGGAGTCAATTTTGTCAACCGCCTTGTCCCAAAATGGAGTATGAAAAGATGAAATGATTGACTTGGACTTAGGAAGTACGGAAACTAATACCGACTTAAGAAAGTAACTTAAGTCAAGTAAAGGTTCAGAAGTCAAGATTGGTTTAGGAAGTGAGTCCAAATCAAGAAGTTGAAACTCAAGTCCACATTCATTTCCTTACAATGGAATGTGACTTAATATTGGTGAGTCAAGTTCAAGAATGACAAGTGTGAGAATCAAAACTGACTCTAAAATATTACTCAAGTCAGGTAACAAAATAGGAGTCAATAATGATTCGGGAATTTGAACTGGACCACAAATTTGAGAATCTAGGTCACATTTCTCATTGAGTTCAATTTCATAAAAATGAGAACTTGCCAATTTGTCAATGAGACTTTCAAAAGTATGAAATTGATCAAGTTCAATATGATGATCATAAAAGATTGGTGATTCAATTTCATGATGAATTGGCACAGGATCCAATGTTGACTCGGGAAAAAGATTAAAATCAGGTGAAGACACCGGAGTCATTATTGAATCAGGAAGTAGAATTGAATCACCAAGTAGAGGTTCAGGATCATATTCATTCTCAAGTTCAATTTCAGAAAAGGGATAACTTGCTAAACTGTCAATGTCATTTTTAAAATTTAGAGTTTGGGTAAGATCAAATGGTTGTACTGAAATAGAATCTTGTTTTCCAAAATAACATGATTCTTCAGCTCTAATAGAATAGTTAGCGACATCAGAAATGGTCAAACAGTGAGAATGGAGAGTTTGGACCATTATATCTATGTCATGATTACGAGCGATTTGAGCCTAAGTCATGGCTTCAAGCATCTTTCATAGTTGATTGGTTCATCGTTTTGTTGCGATTGGACTTGAAAAGATGAAGTGTGATTTTGAAATTTGTGATAAAATTGTGAGTCCGTCTGATTTTGTGATTGTTGCTTGGACTCACACATGCTCGTTTCTAAGATTGATGGTTTTCTATTTTAAACTGGTGGAACTGAGTATGAATCTTGAAAATATTGTGGCTAAGGTGGATAAGGAGGACAAGTTGGTTGAAAATTGGATTCGGGGGAGGTGAATCCTCATTGACTCCGTGAAGAGTTAAAATTATTTTAGAAATTATGGTCATAAGATTGGGGGCATGGGTTATATTGATTCGGATAAGACCAATCCGGCACACTAGGTTGGTTAAAGTTTTGATATGCCGGGTTGGTAATATCCAAAAAAGAGGTTGGGGTGTAATATGGATTACCATTAAAATTAAAAAAATTATTATTATAAAGCCATATCATACAATAAAGTCAAACACAAATAAAGAAAAAAAAACAAACAAATAAGCAAACAAATAAAAAGAAAAAAATCTAACCTAAGTTGGGGTAAACCTTAGACATAGACGACTCCTAACTGGTTGACTGTCCGTGAGAGGTATATTGCCGAATCTGACCACAAGTTAATTGGTCAGGTAGGAGCAAGATAGGTGGGAGGTATCAACGCAGAAGCGACGAGCCTAATTAAACCAAACACCAGCCTTTGGGTTTTCGCCCCTCAATCCCCAACCTTATTCACCGATTTGGCAAGAGTCAGAATTAAATCAACTTCCCCCTTAGGTCAGTCTCCTATTTGAGTCCGAGATGTCCCTAGGGCCAACGTCTACTCAGTTTTAATTAGACTTGGTTAGTGAGTGAGGAGATTGTTTGTGGGCTAAGGGAGGGTAATGACTTTCCCATCTTATCTTATTTGTAGGATAAGCCCTTAAATCAATTTAGTACAGTATACAAGTATATAGAAAAAAAAGTAACACTCAAGCAATATTTCATACAAGAATGAATATTATACTAAATGTTATGCACGCATACCTTGCCTCTAGCACTCTTTAACAATAAATAGAAAATGTAATGAAATAGACACGTGCCTAAATGTAAAGTGTAAATCATTTTTAGCATTTACAATCAACTTTTTACTGTTGTGTTAGAAATGTATATACAGTGAGTAAAACAAGAAGATAAATGCTTCAGATATTAAACTATACAATTCAGTCAACCTGCAGAAAATACAGGTTATAGTTCACTTAGATTGCCACAAGAATGTAGCAAATCTGAGGGTTTCTGGTTTTGCTTTCTTGAGCAGAGTCCAGGACCACTTATATGTCCACTGCAGAAAAAATTTCTTCTTGTTAAATCTGTACACCAAAAACAAAGAAGAAAGTTAACCAAAAATGTAAATCTAAAAAGAGAATAACTTACCTTCCTCTCCGGCAACGGTGCCAAAATTTGATTGAGTTAGAACTTGCACAAAAAATACAGAATTTCTGAACTTATATAACAATAGTGTAAGGTGCTCAATTCTACCACTATAACAAGTGGCTATGCGGGTCGTGATCTACAAGGAGGGACTAGTGATGGAAGCTTTTTAGTAAGTTCTCCTTTAGGTTACAAAAAATGGTTAAAAATCTTCTTTTAGTTCTTAAAAAGAAAAGGAAAATAAATTACAATGAAGTTAGGAAGAAAGTGGTAGATAGAGAAGGTGGAGAAAATAGAAGTGATATGTACAAATAAAATTGAAAAAGAGTGAAAGAGATTTTAAAAATTATGGTGTTGATAATTTACACTAAAAGTAAAAGAAGGAAATTAAAAATAATTACTTACCTCCTTTGACCAAAAGCTTACCTTGAATCTTTGGCGACGATGTTACCTTGAAGTGGAGGCAACATAGCCCATAAGAGTTAATTCTTGTCTCTTCCAGATTACATCATCAAGACAAAACAAGCATGAAATGATACAGACTGAGACTAAAATCCATCGTCATGAGCTATCGGTGGTACTCCAAAGGCAAGGCTCTTTCGATGCTATAAGACTTAGCAATTGGTACAACAATGAGTGAAGTAGAAAAGAAAAAGAAGAAGAAGAACACAAAAATAAGTACATAAAAAGATAACTATAGATTCGATTTCATAACAATAAGAGAAAAGAAGAACAACTTACATCGGTGTCATTCTCAGCACAAGCCTCATTCTCATTCTCCTATGAAACTCTAATCGCCTCTGAACTACATAAATGAAAACTAAAAATTACATAAAAAGAAAAACAAAAATCTATACTAAAAAGAATGAAAAAAGTGGACTAAATTCTCTGCATCATCGTCCTTCTTGGTCTCTGAAAAACCCTGTATTTATAGGCAAAACCCAACGGGGATAAACGTAAGAAGATAGGGGGAGAAAATGCTCCCCTAACTCCCTAACAAAGCCGCGGAAATGCGACAAAGGCCACATTTTCGCGGCCTTGCTGTGGCCAGGTGGCCACAACCGAGGGGTGCAGCTGCCTGTTTTCGGGATCTGACTTTATTTTTAGCTGGATTTTCAGTTTTATCTCCAGAATTATGATGAAACGGTACAAATTGGACGAGTCTTAATAATTAATAATAACATGCTACTGACATGTGACTAGCGACATACTTGATCTATATCTGTGAGACATGTGACACAATACATTATGCTGCTCGCTACTTGCACATGACATCTATGCTACTGTGTTGAATTACCGACTTGCTTATTTTGGGCTTCCATACCGTTTTCTATGCATGTTTTTCGATTCAGATTTATTGATATACATGTATTTACTTGATTCTGGATTTACCGTCGTTCCTTTAATTCCTTTTTGTTACTTGTCATTACCTGTACTTATATGCCTGAACCACATCACTTGATCATGTACACATGTGACTGCCTGAATACGCCAAGTGGCTTTATCATATGTACTCGCCAGGTTGCTTTCTGACAACCTTGAATCCTCATGTTCAGATCTTGGAG
This sequence comes from Agave tequilana, assembly GCA_038442645.1. NCBI lineage: Eukaryota > Viridiplantae > Streptophyta > Magnoliopsida > Asparagales > Asparagaceae > Agave > Agave tequilana. The sequence continues at coordinate 7,637 of JAVJIF010017930.1, forward strand.
TCTAGATCGTGGTGGACTTGCTGTACCTAATCAGAGTGGCGCAGCGAAAGCGTGGATTAGCGGTTGCCTGTTCGAACCCTCTTTCTTCCAGCCCCCCTTTGATCGGCTCACGAGATTCTCATCTTGTTATCGTGAGTACTTTTCCATATTTTATATTGTACATTCTGATTTTGCGGTTCATGGTGATCTTATATTCTTGCGATATTGTATCATGCTCGATGATAACAATGTACTTAGTTATTATTGCTGGAATGTATATTTCTACTGTGCTTCCGTACTTCGATTATTGCCTGTACTGATGCTTAGCATATATATGTGAGGTATTTTCGCCCTGTGTATATACATCAGTAACGTCTTCGTACCCGTGAGATCAGAGCGTTACAGGGTGGTATCAAAGCCTAGGCTCTCACATCTTCAGTACAACCAATCGGCAAATTAATGGTAAAGAATTTGCAATTGAAATGCATGAATTGTGGTTATACAATCCAACTTTAAGTACAAAGTTATTTATTCCCTCTTGATCATCCTTCCCTTGATTCTTGAATCTCTTCCATCCTTTTTCATTTTCACTTCTTGTCATCCTTATACCAACTTAAGATATGGATAGACTGGTAGGGTAGCGGCAAAATAGATGTGGTTCACTATCATTATGTTCTGGTATTCTTTGATCTGGTACATCGCCTTATCTTATATTGGATAGTTCTTCGGCCTCGCATTCTATTCTTGCATGTACGGATACATCACAGGGAATCAGCACAGCAAGGGGAGTAGTCATTACTTATATAATCAGCTAGACTGTATCATTATATGAGGAGTGTCGGTATGAAATAGTATTCCAGATTCAAGACTTCTGTCAGACAGAGTTATGCTATTTTCTATTTTTATTATTATAGCAACAATCATGATTTCTTCTACCATGTTCATAGAACTCGGGTATTCTCAGAACTGATCTTCAGCCAGGTTATTATTCAGAAGACAACACTCGGGACTCGTTTCGATTATTATGAATTCATGATCGTGTTCTCAGAGCCACCAACTCCTGGCAGTCTTTATAGATTTGGTGGACCATAGGCCCTGCTAGCTTCACCAAGCGAGGGTCGTGTTCTAGTCACCTGTGGACCTAACCGGGTGTGGGCTTCGCTGCACCCTGGTGTAGGATCCAAAAATAATGTCAACACAATACTCGAACAAAGATCGTTAGCGTTAAATAAAATAACTTGCAGAAAAGAAAATAAATCTCAGAAAATACAAACGCAAACATAAGAGATTTTATCCTAGTTCAGTCCTCTTGACCTACATCTAGTCTCCAAGCAACTCGCTTGAGATTTTTCTTATCCTTGATTTTGTACACCCAAAACCAACACTTTATACACCACTTGACAAATAACCTTTGCTAAATCTGTACAACTCTTCTTACACCAAGAAAATAATAACACTTTGTAAAGCTTCTCTTCTACACTAAGAAGACGCTCTTATACACACTTCTCTTTGAGTGATTACAATCAATCCTATAAGCCTTGAGATTTGTATGTGATCGTGAATAAGGACTCTTATAGGTGGACTCTAAGAATTCTTCACTAGAGGATTGGAATTTGTGTGAAGAACAGAAAGTAGAACTAGTTTTCTGAAAAACAGAATTTTAACCAGAGTTTTTAGACAGAAAACTAGTGTTTTAATTGATGTGTTTAGCCTAGAATAACATCCCTATTTATAGCTGAAATCTTTCAATTAGGACAGTTATCAGGACAAATTTGAATATTAAAATGTTAGATAAATACCAGAAAACCAATAACTATTTAACAGTCAGAAATTGTTATAAGTCGACTAGGAAAAGTTGGGTAGTCGACTAGAAGAACAAATTTTGCTATGGTTAGTCGACTAATATAGAAGGGCAGTTGACTATATAAAAACTGATATAGATAACAAGTTTCTGAAAAGCATAATTAGTTGACCAACAAAAAATGGATAGTCGACTATAACATGGGTTAGTCAACTAGGGTCAAGAGGTAAGTTGACTAATAAAGCTAACAGACAATAAACAGCGAGCAGGAATATTTTTGTGAAAGGACTTAGTCGACTGTATAATGGATCAAGTCAACTAGTCTATATGTTAGTCGACTATATTAGGGATCAAGTCGATTATATGACTATTGTGTGTGTGATCAATACTTTTAACAAAAGTTCTAAAAATATACAAAAATAGTCAAAGTCTTCATATGAGCTTAAGCAACCAGAACTCTGTATAAATGCTTGAGATAGAGCTTTAATGTATCTATAACACTTTTGTTATCCATCATTAAAATCTATCAATCTGTAAACTTCAACATTTAGTGTTGTGTTACGCGCTGGCTTCACCGCGTGAGCTTCGCCAAGTGTGAGCCTTGCAGAGTGTTAGCTCCGCCGCACCCTAATGCTTAACGCCTGAGCTGTGTTATGCGATGGCCTCTCCTAGGCTTGGGTTCGCTCATGGTTAGTCCCTTCAGTGCTTAGCACTCTAGCAGTTCCTTGGATTTCTCCTGCCTAGCGTGTTTTCATGTATCCATTGAACAGGGTTTTCTCGCTGTATCTAAGCTATTGCCATGTTCCTTATGAATGACCCATTCGACCAACCTTGCAGGGTTTGAGTATTCTTTAATATTTCATCTACAGCCGGGTCAGTATTCAGAAGTCAGTATTCAGAATTCTCCATGGTTATTCTATATTCTTGGCTATCTCTTTCAGAGATTGCAACGCCCAGCATACAGAAATTCTTAATTATTGGTCTTCTTTATTTATTCTCAGTATTATCAGGGTTTTCTTTATCTTTGATATTCTGGTCTATTCTCGGAGGATTAGTATGTATGCAGCATATCGGTAATTCTACTACAGACTCTTTGTCAAGGACAGCTTCATGCCATGCAGGGTTTTATATTATATTATAGATTTCAGCACTATGGATTCTAGGAATTTCATCAGCTTTGCTTCGCAGTCTGAAAGAAGTATTATTGATTATCTCACCAAGTCAGCTCACTTTATATTATTCAGAATGGGTTAGTCTTTTGAAGTTCTGGCAGTATTCTTTTATCAGCAGACATCATGTCAGTATTATTATGGTACCGTCAGAGGATATATATGGCAGAAGTGTAGTAATGCCTAAGCCCTGAGTATATCGTTCAGAAAATTTGTGAGAATTACCCACAGTTACTCATATCTTGATTGGTATAATCCTCATTCCCTTCCTTTCTATGTTCATCTTCCCTTATTAAAATTTCGAGGACGAAATTTTTGTAAGATGGATGGAATGTAACACCCCGTTCCTGAAATATATACTTAGATACGTATTTTAATTTTTTAATCATATTTTTTGATTTAGTTTTGTATTTATTTTTGTTTTATAATTATTTGTGTGATTATTTTGTATTGGATTCGGATTCGTGGACTTGGAGTCAGCCCTAGTTTGAACCGGGGACCCGATCCTGGTGTATTGCTCGATTTGATCTTTCTGGTACTTAGATTTGACCGATTTCATTTTCAAACATCATTTTTTAATATTTAAAATTTTCACGATTTTATGAAATTTTTCAGAATTATTATGCAAAATCTTCAAAACTGGTGTCGATCAGTATCGCTGACTGATTGAAACAGGAAAATAATAAAGAAAGAGTTTAAAAAATCGTAGTCTCGTTTCAATTTAACTATGTAGTAAGGGCTAGATGGATCGATCCACAGGAAAGGATGCAATAGAAGCTTTTCGGAATGATTTTCTCTAAAATTGGCTTGAAAAAAAGAGATATTGATTGTGAGAATTAGATTTAATCAAGCAAAAGAATTATAGTTTACTAATCATCTACCACAACCAAAATATTAGTCTAAAAGAGTGAATATCATATTGAGTGAAGAATTATCTACCCTAGGGTATTGATTGAGAATCAAGTAAGATGAATAAAAATGTTGGAACCCTAATTAGTGTACACTAATAAAAACTAAACTATAGTTCATCTTAATTTCAAAACATAGCATAAGAAAAGTCCACTTAAAATTATGTTATCAAAGTATTTAAATATGAACCATGAATAACCATTTAAAAAGTGCAACCCAAATTAGTTAATACTTAATTATTGATTCATCTTTAAGAAAACCAATTTAATCCTAGGGTTTCTAACAAGCATAGATTTCAATCAATTTATCTTTTAAACTAAACTAGGGTTGATCGAGAGATTAGCAAACTATAAGTTTAATTAGTTATTCATATTTTTATTTTTATTTTCAATTTTTATTTTTAATAAGAAAAGTTGCATTAAAATTAAAAGAAGAAAAAAACAAATAAGCTAAAGTAGAAAACTAAATTGAATTGCAAAGTAAGAAGAGAAAAAAAAATAAATAACCTTTTTATTGGATGTCACCGGTCAATTACAAAGCTCTTCTGCTTCTTCAACAATCTTCTTCTCCAAATAAAAAAAATGAAAAATAGAAGAAAATTCGAAAAGAAAGAGGATCTAAAGGAAGCCCTAGACTTTTGCTTCTCGGATCCCCCTCTCTGTTACTCTGCAGGAATATTTATAGGAGATTTAAGATGTAGAGTCCTAGTACAACTCTCCCACAAAAACGCGTTGCCAGATCTATTCAAGCAGCCACGGAAACGCGGCCATAGCCGCGTTTCCGAGGCAAAGCATGGCCAATGGCCACGTGCTTTCTCTCGTGGCCTCCTCTGGTCCGTCCGTCTGGGCGCCTCCTCTTAGATTCTGCAATCTAATCCTCGATCTTGAGAATTCAGGATAACTTGGGAAGAAAAATTATCAAAAATCTAAATTTGAAAAGGAATTGGTCCTTTATCTTTATCTTCAAATCTTTCTTCCCTTTATCTTTATCTTGTAGTGCAAGCAACCAAGTTCAAGTAGAAGTTCACCTCTAATTTTAATTAGGATAAGGATCCATCTTATTCTATCCTTCTTCTCCTCTTGATTTGAATAGCAATTAGAAGTCCTACTTTATCCCTTCCTCCTCCTCCCCTAGATTTTAAATTAATAATTTAAAATTTAAATTTAGATTAGGTTAGATAAGATAGAAGCTTTTAAATTACTAAAATAAATCATGCATGTGGGCTTGTGGAATTCTTAGGCTTTGGGCTTCAATTGAGCTTCATTTATTTATCTTTAATTACTCAAGGCCTGTACAATATTAAACAATAAAATATTATGTAGTAGTGCTTTATAAAAGAACAAGTAGGGAAATATGATGATAAATATGCACTTTTGATTACCTGTCACTGACGATTCCCAAATTTTTAGTTTCCAAATGGACTTAAATTTTTAGAAATGGCTTTCACATTATTTCTTGGAATCTCATTTTCTATCTAAATACATTTTTGGGGATTTTTCTGAATTTATCGAATTTCGACCGGTTTTGGTGTCGACCGGTTTTGCCGGAAGATTCCAGGATTTTTACTTTAAAAACTAGACTGAATTTCTCGAATCGATTTCACCAAGCATCTTAAAATAATATTTTCTATTTTGAAAATTTTTTGAAGCATTTATGAAACAGTCAATTTTACCCGCATTAAAATAATATTTTCTTTTTCTTTTTCTTTTCCCTTTCTTTCTTCTCCACATGCTCCTGTACCCTTCTCCATTCCCTGCCAATGAACCAGAGCTGCAGCAGCAGCCCATCCCCCCATCTCCACCATACTCTCCTTCTCCCTCTCTCTCTTTCCTTCTTTTTCTTTTTCTTTCTTTCTTCCTTTTATTCTCTCCATCTCCATTTCTCCCTCTCTCTCTCTCTCACTAATTCCACTCCTCCTTCCTCCCCTTGACCGCTGGCTAACACCATCACCGTCAGCCACCCTCCGGCCATCTCCTCCACCAAGCCACCCACATTATCTCCCTCTCCAACTCCATCTCCAATAATAACAACTACTATACCAACTTCCACATCACCATCTTCACCACCATCACCTTCTTCCTTCTCTTCCTCCATGGTCGGCCACCACCACCACTTAGGGCTAGCCACTTCCCCCAAGCTCCCCTCTCTTCTTCTCCACCTTCTTCCTCTTCAATTAACATCTCCTCTTCTCCAATTTTTACCAAAACCCATTACCACCATTTTCTTCTTCTTCTTAAATTCACAATCAATCCACCTCCTCCTCCACTTCCGACATCCCAACCACTATCTCCTCCTCCTCCAATTCCCCAACACCACCACCTTCAACTAACACCACCACCATAACAACCACCATCTCCAACAACCATCACCAACAATAACAACAATCACAACAATAACAACACCACCACCACACCACCACTTCCCTTCCTCCCCCTTCGGCGGCGTGTCACCCAGACTGCTGGTGACGGCCACCTGGCCGCCGGCTAACTCCCTCCTCCTTCTTTTTCCCTTCTTTCCTTTCTTCCTTCCTTTCTTTCTTTTCTTCTTTCTTTATTTTCCCTTCTTTCCTATTTTGCCCCCTTCTTTTCCCTCAAATTCTCTCCCTTACCCCTCTTTTATTTCGAGCAAACACACATACTCTCTCCCCCTTACAAGTCCTCTGTCCAATATCTCTCTCTCTTTTTCATTCTTTTCTCTTCCCGCTCTCTCCTCTCTCTCCCCTCTCTCATGCTCTCTCTGAATAAATTAATATTAATAAATATATATATATTAATATATGGATTAGTGGCATGAACGTGTTTATGTTGTTCCGGGATTTTACGACATTTTCTGGTGATTTTAGGTGAGTACATTTTCTGTGTTGCTTCATACTTTGCTATCATTGTTTCATACCTAGTGATTACTATTTTAACGTCTATTGCATGATATATTGATATGCGCATGCCTTGTTACCATCATTACATGCCTAATAATTGTTATCATGCTTTCTAATACATGATGCATCGTTATGCGAATTGATATATGATATGTGAGTGATTTTTTAAAATTAACATATTATATGAATACTTGTTGACCGTTATTATAATTCATTTAGCTGGTATTATACTTGCACGGATATGCCTAGATACGCTCCCGCTTCGCTCAGCTTCACATATCTAATTAAACGATTAATTTATTATTGTTATAGATATGGTTGTGAAGAGTTTGAAACATTTAACTATACTATTCTTCTGTATCATATTGCATGACCGGATGATTACTTGACATATGATGATGTAACTCTATATTCAACTTACATGATACCGGCATGTTAATTACCTGACCCTGATATGTATATATTTGTCACCTGATACCTGACACTTGATATTTTACACCTGTACTTGACATGTTATTACTTGATACCTGACACTGGATGTTTGACACCGGTACTTGAAATATTATCACTTGACACCTGATACCTGACACCTAATATATGACACTTGATAATTGATATGCTATCACTTGATACCTGACATATGCTATCACCTAGAGGGGGGTGAATAGGTGATGATGCTAATCAATGCACAATTAAAAATTTATGATGCAACAATCAACCCAAAATAAAACTAGAAGCCGAATACCCCGTGAAGGGCTCTGAACTCCTTCCTCGTGATTCCTCTTGATAAGAGTTAGAGGTGCGCAATGCAATCTTGTTGTATGAGTATTTGATTGACAATATGAATATGCAACAAGTGAATAAAGCAATGAGTATATATAGAGCAAGTAATTGTAGCAAGTAATTAAAGCAAATAATTGAAGCAAGAATATAATGCAAGAGATAAGAGTAAGTAAACCAAACGCAAACAACGAGAATTTTTTCGAGGTTCGAGCACCCAGCTCTACGTCCCCGCCTTCCCCAGAAGGATTTCTAACCACTATAACTTCACAAAGAGTTACAATCACACTGGAATACCCAACTCCACAATCTCGAATACAAGTATTTCTTGGTGATCAAAATACCACAAACTCTCTTTTGCAAAAGCCTCTTTCCTTTACAAGAACCCTGTAGAACAATGGTTAGAATTGAAGCTCAAATATTGTAAGTGAAAAAAGAAAAAGAACTTGAGAGAGTTTAGAAACTAAAACTTCAGGAATGAGAGATTCTTCAGCACAAAAACCAAGGACCAAACTCTAGTAGGTAATATGAGTTATACACTTGATCTTATTGTAGTTTCAATTGGTATCATTGAATCGTTTCAATTGGTATCAATATTGACATTCTTTTTGTATTCTCATATATGTTTAATTTGTGCTCAATAATATCACAAATTTTAGTTTTGCAAAATCAAGCTTAGCATAACCCAAAACTTGATTTAGTTCATCATGTCAATTATTTTTAATTAGTATCTATTACAAACTTATGCATTGTTTCTTTTAGTATTTCATAAAGAGGGAGAAAATTCTTGTTTTAAATTGGTTTTATGTAAATTGGTATTGGTTGTATTTTCAATTTGTATCAGTTTTCATTTTAAATTGGTATCTTACTCCCACCATTTATGATGTAAAATACTTTAATTTGATATATGCTAACATTTTCAATATTAGTATCAACGATCTTAAATTAGTATTATTCTCTATTTGGTATCCTTATTGCAAAATGATTTTAGTGTTTATCTAAAATTTTGGTTTTTATCTTTAATTGGTATCAATATTTTTCAATTCGTATCAATATGTTAATCAAAAATTTTAAATTGATATAAAAAAAGGGAGGAAGAGATATTTGAGTTTATGTATGCATATAAGCATGTTTATATCTTGTTTATGTATATATTGTTTATTGGTTGTTTCCTAACCCTTTTTGATGTATGATAAAAAGGGGGAGAAGTATTGGTGGTTTCATGATTTGGTTTCATGTGTTGTACATGTTTAACTCATATATGTATATGTAGGTTTCATATTTTGTACATATTCATATATGTATATGTTTTCAAGTTTTATACTTGATAAAATAGAGTATCATTTGAGGGGGACTTTTACCTCTCTCTTTTATATCTTGTGATGTAGCCTATATGTTTTGTCATCATCAAAAAGGGGAGATTATTTGCCCAAGAGGTTACACTCTCCACTTGTTTAGAGTTTTGATGATAACAAAACACTTAAGAGCTATATTGGTACTAATGAGTTTGTTCAAGATGAGTTTCAGGTTAGTACTATTTTGAAGGCCATTGTTTAGCTTTTGCAAGATTTTCTAGGTTTATGGAGCAAATAAGGCAAATGGCACAAGAAGGAATGATCATAGAAGAGAAGGCTCTAGCATGGCATTGCATGGCTCAAAACTTCAGTTTGGCTCAAGAGACTTCATTAGATTTGTTTTTAGTTTTATAGTTTTGTCAAAGAACGTTTGGTTTTTGATTTAATCGGTTTTGGATTTCAAGTACATATATCAGGTTTTGGATTTGAACCAGTTTTAGTTCTGCTGATCTGCTTGACACCCTTTTATAGTTGTTATCATAACTTTTTATTCTTATATTCAAATAACATGATTTAAATTGCATTTCAAAGATAACTTTCAGATCTAAATTTCCTATTCAATAATCATTTTCAGATTCAGATTTTAAAGATGTCAAATATTTAGTTGAACTCTGTTCTTGTTCTGAAAATAGCTTACAGTTTCTGTTTTAATACCTGTTAGTGTTTTATTGATAACTTTTTAATAAAAAATGATATTGAGTTGATTTTAGTTGCATTATCACCTATTCACCCCCCTCTAGGTGATTTTCATTGACCTGATATTGTGACACATGGCTGGATACTATTACACCTGACACTTGTATTACATTGCATATTCATGATTATCATTTTACGGGGACTTGGCATGATTATTATATTGTTACCAGACATTTGAATATAAGAACGTTTAGATTTGTTTTTAGTTTTATAGTTTTGTCAAAGAACGTTTGGTTTTTGATTTAATCGGTTTTGGATTTCAAGTACATATATCAGGTTTTGGATTTGAACCAGTTTTAGTTCTGCTGATCTGCTTGACACCTTTTATAGTTGTTATCATAACTTTTTATTCTTATATTCAAATAACATGATTTAAATTGCATTTCAAAGATAACTTTCAGATCTAAATTTCCTATTCAATAATCATTTTCAGATTCAGATTTTAAAGATGTCAAATATTTAGTTGAACTCTGTTCTTGTTCTGAAAATAGCTTACAGTTTCTGTTTTAATACCTGTTAGTGTTTTATTGATAACTTTTTAATAAAAAATGATATTGAGTTGATTTCAGTTGCATTATCACCTATTCACCCCCCTCTAGGTGATTTTCATTGACCTGATATTGTGACACATGGCTGGATACTATTACACCTGACACTTGTATTACATTGCATATTCATGATTATCATTTTACGGGGACTTGGCATGATTATTATATTGTTACCAGACATTTGATACTCCTGAACTCCTGTGCTTCTGAACTCCTGTATACTTGAACTCCTGAGCAGGGACACCCCTGACATTATGCTCCTGATATTATACTCCTGTTGATTCCCGTAATTTAATAATCATGGATTTTGAATTACTGTGAATACCCTGTGGACATTATCACTGGACAATATGTAATAATTAAACAACTTACATAAGGATGGGAGAAACTGATGAGTACCGATATACTCTTCATATTTATGATGGTCTTAAAGTGTCGTGCGGCCACATACTTGGATTCTACCTGGAGGCTACCAGGTGTTTCCGTGGGGTGTACTGGCACCCCTACTCCCCTGCCTACCGAGTGTGCCATAAGCCCCTGGGCCTAATCGTGTGGGAGCGGTGACATCCTATTCCTGTTCGGGCGTACAATAAGTCCCAGTACCTAGCGGTACGTTCCGGCTCAGTACTGCATACTTCTTGACCGTTGTCCCGGGCATGTACGGGACCCATTCTAAGCATGGTTCGTCGATCCTTATCAGTTTTCAATAACCAACCTCGCTCAACTTGTATGCAGAGGTATATGGTATGGGACATATATCCAAACATACAAATTGAACGAGTCTTAATAATTAATAATAACATGCTATGACATCTGACTAGAGACATACTTGACCTATACTTGTGAGACATGTGACACAATACATTATCCTGCTCGCCACTTACATATGACATCTATGCTACTGTGTTGAATTACCGACTTCTTATTTTTGGGTTTCCATACCATTTTCTAGGCATATTTTTCGATTCAGATTTATTGATATACATGTATTTATTTGGTTCTAGATTTACCATCGTTCCTTTAATTTCCTTTATGTTACTTGTCATTACCTGTACTTGTATACCTGAACTACATCACTTGATCATGTACACGTGTGACTGCCTGAGCACGCCAATTGGCTTTATCATATGTACTCGCCGGGTTGCTTTCTGACAACCCTAAATCCTCATGTCCAGATCCTGGAGTCTGGATCGTGGTGGCCTTGTTGCACCTGATCAGAGTGGCGCAGCGGAAGCGTGGATTAGCGGTTGCCTATCTAGACCCTCTTTCTTCCAGCCTCCTCTTGATCGGCTCGCGAGATTCTCATCTTACTACTCATGAATACTTCCCATATTTCATATTGTACATTCTGCTAAAGCGCTTCTTGGTGATCTTATATTCTTGAGATATTGTATCATGCTTGATGATAACTATGTACTTATGTCATTATTGCTGAAATGTATATTACAACTGTGCTTTTGTACTCTAATTCTTGTCTGTACTGATGCTTAATGTATATATGTGAGGGTATTTTCGCCCTGCGTATATCGTCGCAGTAACGTTCCGTACCCGTGGGATTGGGGCGTTACAAGAGTTGCTGAGAGTTGGTATATCAATAATGTTGTCATGTCATGTTAGTGGAATTATGTACTGTATTATAGTTAAGTTAGTATATGTATATCCGTAGTACAGGGGTGTGTCAGTATCGGGTTATCAGACATCATGTAATATCAGGAATGGAAGTTATATTTGGAATTCAGGTATAGATATTTTAATTATACAATAATGGTTATTAGTACCGTCTGACATTTTAATCATCTCCTTATTTGCGTCACCCATTACTGGCAGTCCATACCAGAGAAATACCAGTGTATAAACCCTAATAGAACTTACTCGGATCTGCTATAGGTATAACAGAACCCGAATAAAAGAGAGACCAAATATCACATGTTCCTAATATCATTACTGTTGGGTTGTTACATTCTTATTATTCATCCGATCCATATGTCTAGGTATACATTACCGGTACACATATATCCACATATCAATAAGTCAAGTTATTATTGGAACCTGATGAAGAACTGATAACTCATATTTATAGTGGGTCCCGCCTCGGCCCGGAGCAATGGCCACAGTCTATAATGAATCTCATGCTTCCGGGGACTTATCATTACACGCCCCACACGACACTTCTCGACAGTAATTCACCACTATAAATAAGGCATCATACCGGTGTTCATCAGTTTCCCCCATCCCAAGTGGATGTGGAGTTAGTTATTATAACCAGTTCATTATATAATTATTAATGTATGTTCATGATATACCGTTTACAGGGATTAACGGGAGTACAATAACATGAGTACAGTAATCAGGAGATGTGAGATTCTAGAGATGGCCCCTAAGGATTCAAGAGGTGGCCCCCATCGCAAGGACATGTGATGTGGCACTTAGTTCCACACATCAGGTATGGGATCTAGAGGTAGCCCTGTGTTGTTTCACGTGGTTAGTTCCACATATGAAAACAGTAACAGGAGTATCATGTATCAAGATTCAGTTATGCTTCCCGTAAAACGATAATCATGATTCAGGTATTATATCCAGTCAGGAGTTACGGTACCAAATCTAGAAACAGTGTGATATAATAGATCGGTAATCAATATATATTCTGTAGTCAGCATTTAATACATGTTAGGTGTAATGTCAGTATTGTAGTTAGTATCAATAACAGTAGTCAGTGTCAGTAACAGATACTGTATTTGGTAACCTATGTCAAATATCAGTAGTAATATCAATATCAGTATCAGTAATATCAGAATCAGTATATAGTCAAAGCAGTGCTAGAGGCACAATAGCGAACAGTGTTTAATCACTAAAGTGCTAGGCGGAGCTAGAGGAAGGACTCGGCTTAGACTGTGAGTCTGAAATCCGGCAAAGTTTCCCTTAACGAGCCTAGTGAATAAAGTGTTGAGCGCTAAATACGCCTATCAGGTGTCGCTGAGAACATCCGAGGACATTAATAAACCTCAGAGAGGTTAAAAGCCCAGTGGCTTTAATATAGAACTGCATAGCAGTTTAAGCCTGGAGCCTGTATAGTTACCTGCAGAAGATGTTAGTACCACACAAGTAATAAATAATATAATAATTATAAACACAGCCACAAGCTCCATATTGTGCTTCTGAGCTGGGTACCCTCTTCCCCCAGTCACCACGAAACCCAAAAGTAATGGGTACCTGAAAAGTGGTCTCTTGAATGATATTCCAGAACGGATAGAGCATCCGAGGCATAGAACCCCCCCTATCCGGTTACTACAAAACCCTAATGGTAGTGGGCGGGGCGGTGTCCTGTTGCCCTTGGATACCGGGAGGGTCTCCTGAGACTACGATCTCAGAAGGAAAGTTCATCTCGAGGGTCTTTATCTGCAACATGCACCACAGTTAGTCTTGAATGCCAAAAATACAGATAATTGCAGAAAATACATTTTAAATCCAGAAAATTATAAGAAATTTCTAAAAATACATGAAAAATTCCTAAATAATCAGAATATAAATATAATATTTAGAAAATTTTTGAATACATAGAAAAATCCTAAAATTCATAGATAATTTCTAAATACACAAAATAATTCTAAAAATATATAGAAAATTCCTATAATGCAGGAAATTCATAAAAATGCCCAGATAATTTCTAAAAATTACAAGAAATTCCTAGAAATTCCTAGAACATGAAATATGCATGCATGTATACAATATATGTGTACAAGTGTGTATGTGCACAAATGCAACAAGGAAATAGTACTTGCCTATATCGGGAAAATACCTGATACCATGTGCACGTGTGTACGTGCGTGAACGTGTGGATAGCCAAGGGTTGGCTGTGGACTGTAGGAGAAAGGAGAAAGTTGTGGAGAGGTATTTTAGAGAGAGAAAATGTAAAGAAGAGAGAAATCTAGAGAGAGAAAATTAGGGTTTTGGTTTTAGAGGAGAGAGAAAGGGTGGATGGGTATGAAATTGATGGAGTAGGTGGAGAAGTAGATGGGGAAGCCTGGGAGGTGGCTGGCCTAAAGATGAGGGAGGAGATAGATATCTAGAGAGAGAAAGTAAAGGAGGAAAGAGAATATTATTTTGGGCCTTTTTAAATAGAGGAAAAATAGGAGAAAATTATGGGAGGTAGAGGAGAGTGAGGGGAAGCCATATAGAGTAGCTTGCCATGGTGTGTGTAAAGGAGGAGTGAGAAAATGTAGAGAGAGTTTAGAAAGAGGAGACAGAAAGTGTTGTTTTTAGGTGTTTTTGAGAGAGAAAAAATTAGGGAAAATTGTGAGAGGTTAGTAAAGGCCTATAGAGGAGTTTAGAATGATAGAAAGGTGGCCATGGTGTTAGGAAAATTTTATAGGATTTTAGAGTTTTATTTGGAGGGTTTTTAGTTTTTTTTCTAGAGGGAGAAAGGTGGAGGGAGAGAGGAAAGCGGCCATCTATGGCCATGGGCAGGTGAGGGAGATGATAAGATGGAGGAAGAGGCTACTTTGAGAAGCCAAAGCCTTGGCTTCTTGAAGAAGCCAAGGAAGGTTCTAGATAAATGGAGAAAAGAAAAGAAAAAGAAAAGAAAAAGAAAAGGGAAAGAAATAGAGATGCAAATATAGATTTGTTGGGATGTTATGTGTAAATATCCCATGAAAAAATAATATAAAAATAAAAATGAAGAAAATTGGAAAAGAAATGAATTTAGAAAGGAAAGAAAAGAAAAATAGAAGGAGAGAGAAAATAATTTAATTAAATAATTATTTAAAAAGAAAATTTATGAAATTTCTATGGTAGAATCTAGTGCCAGTGCTGAGTCTCGTGCAAAATTTTTTGGTCAAACGGAAGAAAATAAATACATGAAATGACATGTGTACGATCAAAACGTCAAAAACCGTAAAAGGATACATATTCTGGAATCAGAGTATTACAAAACACAACAACAATATTTATTAGGGATCTCTCTCTTAAAAAATTTGAAATAATAAAAAACAATATTTATTATAAAGAGAAAATATTAGTACTTATCCTTAAAAGAAATGAAAAAAAATCTCTTTTTTCCATTTAAGATTGGGCAATTTTGTTTTTAATAAAAATGCTCTTTTTGAATTTCATTATAGAAAATGACCTCTAAAAATTTAATTTTAAATTCAACCTCTGACAAGTCACAATGGGCCATGTACGCATTAAGTGGTTTCTTCTTGCCTGCATGGCATCGGGACGTTGCGGGATGGCATTTTTATGGTCCAGGTTTGGCAAACCTGGATGCAGAAATTCTTACATTTTAGGTTCGTATTCACCAAAACCCAGACCTAAACGTAAGTGAATTTTGGATTCCTCTCTTGGTCCCCCTCCATCGACCCCTCTCCTCCTCATCCTGGCTCAGCGTCTCTTACCCCCTATGCCATCCCCCCACCGCATCACTTGCCTCGCTCTCTGACGACCTCCCTCACCTCCTATGGGCTGTCTAAAAATTACTAAAGACAAAGCTTCAAACGCAGATCTCATTCTAACGTGAGGATCATGTTTTCATACAAATGTGAGTGTCGCACTTCATCAACGATGCAACGTGAAGGACACACAGAAACACAGACCTTAGGGTCGCGTTTCAGCACAAATGCAAGTCTGAGTAACTTCGTTTTTCAATTCAAACGCGAGCCTATGAGCTTTACGTTTCAACACAGATGCAAGCCTGTGAGCCCCGTGTCAGAATTCTGACAGGTTAGGATTATGACGTGAATATGTCGTGAAGGTTGATTAATATCAGATTTGGCAGTTTTCTTTTTCTGGATCTGTTTTGAGTCCGAGTTAAATTTAAGTTTTCTTTATTCTAATTGAAGGTGTTTTGAGTCCGAGTTGAATTCAAGTTTCCTTTATTCTGATGGAAGGAGTTTGTTTAGGACTAGAAGAGTTCTATGATCTATAAATAACCTCTTAGGGGTGGCCTTCAATGTATTCTAAGAGAATCCTATGAATTTGTAATTTCTAAGGGTGTAATTCATCTAGGTGAGAATTCATGAGAGAAGCTTAGCCATAAGGGTTCGCTGTTCTTAGCGGCCATCAAAGGTTCGTAACTTCTCAGCGTGAGGTGTAAGTAATTCTTATTGTACTCCCCAAAGTTTTAATAAAGTTTCTCCCCTCTTCTCCTGTGGACATACACACGATCTGTTTGATCGGTGGAACCATGTTATATTGTGTGTTGGCTTTCTATCTACTTTAAAATATCTTCTTCTTCTCTTCTTCAAGTTGCCTTAGTAGATCCTATGGTTCGTATCTGTTGCGCCGCCCCAGTCGATCCGGTCGTGGGAGCATCCTCTCTTGAAATCACAACAATTGATATCAGAGCATACAGATTATTTCCCAACAATTGGTATTAGATGTGGTTCGCATCCGCTGCGCCGCCCCAGTCGATCCGGTCGTCGGAGTGTCCTCTCCTGAAATCACAATAATTGATATCAGAGCATACAGATTATTTCCCAACAATTGGTATCAGAGCATACGGATTATTTCATAACAATTGGTATCATATCAAGGTTAACATGAAGATGTTTGCGATCAAGTTCGATATTTAGAAGTTCGATGGCGTCATCAATTTCAACAGATGGCAGATTAGGATGAACGTCATTCTTACCCAGAGCGGGTTGAAGAAAGCACTACTTGGGAGGGAGAAGAAGTCTCAAGACATGAGGGTAGAAACTTGGCAGGAGTTGGATGAGAAATCTTTAACAGCTATTCAGATTTACTTGGTGGACGAAGTGTTCGATGAGTTTTCTATGGAGAAAATAGCGTCTTCGCTGTGGGAGCGACTTCAGGACCACTATCTGAAGAAGTTGCTGGCGAATCGGTTAATTCTGAAGCAACGTCTCTTTCTTCTCCGCATGCATGAAGATACACTTATCAAGTCTCACATTGCAGAATTTTTCTCTATTATCAATGATCTAGATAAGATAGAGGTTAAGATAGAAGATAAGGATCAAACACTTCTATTACTGTGTTCTTTACCTTCTTCATATAAGAGCTTTAGGGAAGCTATCATCAATGGAGGCAAGTCAACAATCAAGGTAAATGAGGTCAAGGAGCATCTACTCAATAAGGACAGAATTGACACCCAGTTGACGGGTGAGTCTCATCATGATGATTCTGAATAAGTTCATTATTCAAGGGAGAAGTGTAATAATAGAAATTCCACAGATAACTCAAAACACAAGAATTTGACATGCAACTATTATCGCAAAAAGGGGCACATTAGATCTGGTGTTGCTTTCGAAAGAAAAAATAACCCGATGCTAATGTTACTGAACTGGTTGAAGGAGATGAAGAATATTGCGACGTTCTATCTGTTACAGACAGACCAGTGGTAACAAAGATAGATGGGTCATAGATTCTGGATGTTCGCAGCATATCAGTTCCAATAGGAAGATGTTCTCTTCAAACACTTCGGTTAAAGGGGGAGAAGTCTTCATGGGAAATTTCGCTACAAGCAAGATAATTGGTGAAGGAACAATCTAGTTTTGATCTCATGATAGATGCATCACTACTCTTTAAGCGTTCATCATGTTCCTGAATCAAGGTACAATCTCATCTCTCTTGGAGCCCTACAAAGAGAAGGGTTCTGTTTCAGTTTGAAAGGTGATCTTATGGAAGTTTCCAAAGAGACCTATGTGATGTTTCAAGCCGAAATTGTCAGCAATGTATATATGCTGTAGAATTCGGAGGTTACAGTTAGTGAATTACAGTTATCCTCGGCTTTAAAAGTAGTGGCTATGGAACAATCGAAGACTACGATGGATTTAAGCTTGGATGTTTAATTGTACCCCGAAGGGTGATTGGGACTAGGCACGCAACAAGATAGTCCAGATCGTTACTCCTATGGTAGAGCAAATTCTCATAGATCTTGTGTAGATCAAGGAGATCATTGGGTAATAAAGTTCAGGTTGGATATGAACTTATTTGACCTAATCAAGATGTTAACCCCATGAGGGAGTTATGGAGAAGAGAGAGTGAGATAGAGATGAAGTCAAGTTTGTTCAATTGTGTGTGGATGTGAGCACATAGAACATGGTGGCTATTCTCGGACTTGGACGTATTCAAGTCAAGGGGGAGATTATTAGGATTATGACGTGAATACGTCGTGAAGGTTGATTAATGTCAATTGGCAATTTCCTTTTCTGGATCTATTTTAAGTCCGAGTTGGATTCAAGTTTTCTTTATTCTGATTGAAGGTGTTTTCTATCCGAGTTGGATTCAAGTTTTTTTATTCTGATTGAAGGTATTTTTAGTCCGAGTTGGATTCAAGTTTTCTTTATTCTGATTGAAGGAGTTTGTTTAGGACTAGGAGAGTTCTGTAGTTTATAAATAACCCTTTAGGGGTGACCTTCAATGTATTCCAAAGAATCCTATGAATTTGTAATTTCTAAGGGTGTAATTCATCTAGGTGA
Organism: Agave tequilana; assembly: GCA_038442645.1. NCBI lineage: Eukaryota > Viridiplantae > Streptophyta > Magnoliopsida > Asparagales > Asparagaceae > Agave > Agave tequilana. The sequence goes on from JAVJIF010017930.1 coordinate 26,181, forward strand.
GAAATTTGTGAGAGAAGCTTAGCCACAAGGGTTTGCTGTTCTTGGCGGCCATCAAAGGCTTATAACTTCTCAGTGTGAGGTGTAAGTAATTCTTATTGTACTCCTCTAAAGTTTTAATAAAGTTTCTCCCCTTCTCCTGGCGATGTTCACACGATCTGTTGATCGGTAGAACTACGTTATATTGTGTGTTGACTTTCTATCTACGTTGAAATATCTTTTTCTTCTCTTCTTCAAGTTGTCTTAATAGATCATGTGGTTTGTATCCGCTACGCTGCCTCAGTCGATCCGGTCGTGGGGGCGTCCTCTCCTGAAATCACAACAGAACAAAGTCTATGTTTTCTGTTTTTAACTGACAGCCACCAAGTGGGTCAATTAACACCAACGTTTTCTCTACATAATGGGGAATGAATCCCCATTATGGAGGGATTTAAGGGGGCAGTTACACCCCAAAAGTCCCTATAATTAGCTATGAATAAATAAAGGAACAGGGTCAACTTTTTTGGCATTGAGCATTTGGCTTTTGCTTCGTGGGTTAATAAAACTCTTGGCATTTTAAAAGCCTAAAGGCATCAGCCTAAGAAGAGAGAGGGAAAATTCTAATACTTACTGAGTTCAAGTAGAATTTTAATCCCTTGGAGATTGTTAGCTACTAATTAAAGTTTCATAATTTATCAGTGTGCTTCAAATGAGAACAAGAAGAAGATCCAAAGATCAAGCTTCCGTTTCAGCTCGTTAATGGAGAACAAGATTCACTCTCCATCGCTACACGAAAAAACCCAACATTAAACAAAGGGGAGATTCACTCAAAACCCTCCCCTCTTCTGTAATTGAATTTAATCCGTTATAATTTTTCATCCAATCAAAAAAAACTTTACCCCGAATTTTTCCAGTCCCACACCTCCCTCCGCATCCTCAGCCTCAAATCCAATCACCTCTCTGACCCCATCCCCCTCCCATCCTCCCTCTGGCTCCTCTTCCTCTCCCAATCTCTCCGGCGTCCTCCTCGCCTCCTCTTTTCCCCTCCCGCTCTACAGCCTCGACCTTTCCTTCAACTCCCTCTCTGGCCATCTTTAGGCTTCTTACTTTGATAACCATCTAGACCAACATCTGGAGGGGGCGCTAGGGCAGAGGATGGCAAGGAGGTCATAGATGGCAAGGGTGAGGAGGAAGGTCCAAGTGGTCCACTCGGGGAGCTTGGTGAACCAAGCGGTGATAATGATGGCGAGGGTGAGCATGTGGCTTGAGGAGGATAGGAAAGGAGGTGGAGAAGACGGATGCGAAACGAGAGTGAAGAAGTTGAGGAGGAGAGACATCGACAGGGGGAGGAGAGGGCCTTGAGGAAGAGGAGGATGGAGCCGCACACGGAGGAGAAGACGAAGAAGCAAAGAGGCGGGTGTAGTTCTTAAGGAAGGCAATGCAGTTGTAGTGGTGGAGGCAACGAAAAGTGACAGGGACGATGAGGATGACGAAGACGTAGGTGTTGATGGGGGCATCAGAGAGCTTCTGGGAGGTGAAGTCGCTGGGGGGGCTCGAGGTAGCCGCGGGGCCAGTGACGAGTTGCGGCCCTAAACGCTACCGTGCCTTATAGGCCTAACTTGCTTCGCTGTTGCGGGGCAGGCCAGCAACGACACCCCAGCCTCATCTCCTTTGTGGCAAGCAACAGAGGAAGAAGGAAGCAGTGAAAGAGAGAATTAAAGATTTTTTTTCAAAATTAAAGCAAAATTAGGTTAAAATTGTTACAATTTCTGCGTCTGGATTTGTCAAACCCGGATTAAAAAACTGCCACTCCACAGCGACCTAGCACTATGCATGCGAGGTGAAACTGCTCAGCGCCTCCGCGGTGCCAACGTGATACGTCGATTTTTAGAATTGAATTCTTTAAAGACATTTTTAGTTAAATTTAGAAAGAGGATTATTTTAAAATTTTGCACTTTAAGATTAGAGTTCACTAAAATTAAAATCAAAGGGGGGAAAAAAGCTTATAAAAAAAGAAAATCTTAAAATAAGTTTGTTATCATACACTAGCACATAAACTCTATTTATGTTGCACGTGCATGGCACGAGTCAAAAATCTAGCATGCAATGTATCCGACTAGCAATTTTTGACACAATTGCCTTTATGCAATTACCCGCATCTTTTCCTGCAGGAATTGGTAAGCTTTTCTCTTGGCAATGCGATCTGAGATCAAGAGATGGTTGATTGGAGATCCTTCCTCCCTCTAAAATTTTCCAATAGGATCAAATTGCGATGTGCCCCATTTTATCCAGCCTCCACATTCGTCTCAAAACTTTTCCTTGCTCCAATGCACTGAAGGTGCTTGTATAAATGCCCAGGTGACCATGAGACCCAACTCCACAATGATGCAGCTTTGGGTGATTTGCAATCAATGTGCGGATATGTTAGAAAAGGAGCATATGATGCTTGGTATGGTGATATCTCAAGTAGGCACAAATGACCCGTTCAAACACCTCAAGAGTCTGACAATTCTCGAATGCAAATTCTTCTAACTGCAAGCCACCAAAGGGAAGCCATTGTGTTGTACCTAGTAACTTGGCGAATTGGGTCAATTGATCAAGAGGGCTCAGCATGTTTCACATTGGGGAGCCACCTGCATCATCTATGAGTGCAGGAAGATACTCCTAGACTACCCTCACTGTCTCTTGAATTTGTGAGGAGAAGAAGTAACTGAGATGCGCGTTCCGTAGTTCAGTATGGTCTTCATTCATTCTCATTTTACTTATAGCAATTGCTTGATATTCCTTCACCTATAGATAAGGTGTTAGACACTGTAAATACCAACATTTGCCTTCTATAGTAACAAGGCAAAGGCTTTTCATAAAAACCAGAAAAATTTCAATTGTAAATGTCGAAACTTTATTTGTCTTCATCCATAGTTTCATATCTCTTCACCTGTTGTGGAATTGATATGCTATGATACTAATTGTTACTCCCAGATTGACGTATGCGAAACTTGATAATATGATTAGTACTTGTAAAAGAAAACTATTGTAAAGCAAACTAGCAATACCTAGACAAAAGAGTAATAAGAAAGAACACGAGAATTTAACGTGGTTCGGCCCAAACTTGGCCTACGTCCACGGGGAGAGAACTTGAGAGAACTTTATTAATAACTTGATATAAAGAGATCTAACTTTGCTCTTGATGTAACAAGAGTATTCACCTTCCTTTTTAATCTAGACCTAGATTACAAGAGTATTACCTTATCTCTATGCACCATCACTTTGATCTTCTCTTTCTTGGCTTCCTTCTGATCTCCTTGTTGTTCTCCACCTTTTTCTCCTTGAAGTCCGTTTTTTCTATGTGTTTTCAATACTTGATTACAACTTTTATTTATAGGAATTTACAATACCAATCTATTTGGACTATGAGTGATCTTAACCTTTGGATGCTTGAAGAACCTTAATCAAATCTTTTAGGAGTTGATCCCCTTGATCTAGAAGAATTCTAGACCTTTTTGTCTTTAAAAATAAATCTTCGTTGAATAGAAATTAAATTTTATTCATATTCCACCAAAAAAGAAAATTGGCACCTGAAGAAAACTGATTCTGCTTTAGAAAATGTCTCGCATAGTCGACTAGTCCTGAAGGCTAGTCGACTAGTCCCTCCAATTAGCTGACTAATAGGTTTATAAGTCGACTACAATAAACTATTTTCTCTCTGTACCTGCTTTTGTATCTTCCCTAGTAGATTGCTAGTCGACTAGGCTTATTCATTAGTCGACTAATATTCTTACTAGTCAACTAATCAGCACCATCTGAGTTTGCTTCCTTTTACTTCAAGTCATCATCTTCTCCAACTCGAATGGATCTTCTTGAACCATCATCTCCTCTTGAAAATAAGGAAAAATTCTAGCAATCTTCACCTTGACTTACTTTTCAAGCCTTTAATAAAGCACATTGAGATTTGAATTGCTATCTTGATTCTTTCTTTGGTTTTAATCATGCCACGAAGTCTTTAACTCTTACGCCCTCTCTCCAGGGCCTTTGGCGGATTACTACCATGGCTTGAGCCTTCTCGGGTCTTACTCGAATGCATCCTTTCTCCTTCCCGCAATACTTTGACCCGGTTCACGTTCCATTGCAGTCTTTCTTGAAGCTCTATCTCGTAATGAACTCCCTTCCAAGCTTATCCTTAAAACTCTATCTCGAACTGAGTTTCTTTCATTTAGCTTGTATAATATAATCCTCCCCACTTCTCTCCTTTCAGGATTACCCTATCTCCTTGACTAACTGTGACAACGCCTTGTTACACTTAGATCCGACATCCTTTTTCGTCAAGCATCCTTATGGATATTAGATTGTACCGTGCCTCTAGGACATACTGACCACCTTCAGAGTACACATCATCTCATCTCTTTTTGTAATCTTGACTTTTTCAGTGCCAATGACCTCGCAAGCTGAGTCATCCACCATCTTGACAATCCCTTCCTCTTTTGCAACCAACGAGTTGAACAACTCTTTTTAGGAACATACATGAATCGTAGTACCTGAATCCGGTCTTTACTTTCAGAAGTGTTATCATCGTAGGAAGTCATTAATATTTTGGTGTCCTCTATACCGCTCAATACTACGTCAGTTTCTGCAGCTTGTCCCTTCTTCAGTCACTCTTGTCGATACTTCCAATCATTCTTCCAATGACCTTCCCTGTGACAGAAGTGACATGTCATTGACGATCCCAGATCTTTCTTTCCTTCTCCTCTTCCTTTCCTTCCCGTGACCACCAAGCCTCTTGTCTACTCCTCTTAATTTAACCTTTTTCTAATCTTATTAGATAAGAGAGTTGACGTGACTTTCTCCAAGATGAGAGTTGAAGTGACCGACGATGTGATCATATGACTGTGAAAGCGAACTAGAAGCATCAACACCTTGTCTTCCTCGTCGATCTTGACATCAACAGTTAGAAGCTCGCTGATGGCCTTATTGAAGAAGTTTAGATGCTCCAACACCATTGTCCCTTCGTTCATGCATAGCCCATATAGTTGTTTCTTGAGATACAGCTTGTTGGAGAGGCTTTTCATCATATAGAATGTTTCTAATCTTGACCACAATCATGTAGTAGTTTCTTCATCCATCACGTTTGTACATCACCTCATCTGTGAGACATAGTTGAATCATGTTTGTCATTTTTATATCCATCTCCTCCCAATCCTCGTTTGACGTTACATGCAGGTTTTTCTGACTTACCCTGCAAGATCTTGTGAAGACCTTATTGCATCAGCAACGCCTTCACTCTCTTTTGTCATAAGCTGAAGTTTCTTTTGTCATTGAACTTCTCGATCTCGAATTTTGTCTTAAAACTTCCTATTTTTGACATATCGCTCTTCTTCAACATTTAGCTCTGATACCACTATTGCGGAATTGATATGCTATGATGCCAATTGTTAAGATCGACGTATGCGGAACTAGGTAATATGATTAGTACTTGTAAAAAAAAATTATTATAAAGCAAACTAGTAATACCTAGACAAAAAAATAATAAGAAAGAATACGAGAATTTAACGTGGTTCGGCCCAAACTTGGCCTACGTTCATAGGGAAAGAACTTGAGAGAGCTGTATTAATAACTTAATATAAAGAAATTTAACCTTCTTCTTGATGCAACAAGAGTATTCACCTTCCTCTTTAATTTAGACCTAGATTACAAGAGTATTACCTTATCTTTATGCACCTTCAACTTGCTCCTCTCTTTCTTGGCTTCCTTTTGATCTCCTTGATGTTCTTCACTTTTTTCTCTTTGAGATCAGTATTTTTCTCTGTGTTTTCAATGCATGGTTACAACTTTTATTTATAAAATTTTACAACCAACTCCTATTTGGACTATAAGATAATCTTGGCCTTTGAATACTTGAAAAATCTTGATCAATCCTTTTAAAAGTTGATCCCCTTGATTTAGAAGAATTCTCGACCTTTAATCATTAAAAACAAACCTTCATTAAATAGAAACTGAATCCTATTCTGCTCCACCGAAAAAAATATAGGCCTGAAAAGGAAATTGATTCTGCTTCAGAAAACGCCTCGTATAGTCGACTAGTCCTGAAGGTTGGTCGACTAGTTCCTCCAATTAGTTGACTAACATGTTTATAAGTCGACTGTTGTAAACTGTTCTCTCTCTATATCCTACTTCGTATCTGCCCTAGTCGACTAGGCTTGTGTGTTAGTAGACTAATACCCTTACTAGTCGACTAATCAGCACCATCTGGGTTTGTTTCTTCTTACTTCAAGTCATAATTTTTTCCAACTCGATAGGATCTTCTTAGACTATCATCTCCTCTTGAAAACATGATAAAATCCTAACATCACGATTATCCTGGTAAGAGACTAGAAATTCTACAATATGGTGGCTTTAAACTCATTATATTTTTCCAAATCTTCATCCTACTTCATACAAATGATCCTAAATGAGAAAATATTTTCTCTTTTTCATCCAAGCAGGATGGGTCCCATTTGTCATGGGAGGGTGCTAAATAAAACTCGGGGCATCAAATATTGTAGAAACTGGTCAATGAATTCCAAAGAAGGAAGGCGTTAATGCAAATGAAGACATTCATTCATTTACTCTAAAAAAGTTAAAATCCAGTGAACCCCCCTTGTTGACACTTGCCCTTTCATGCCCTGGACTGGTTCTTGAATCATGGCATAGCTCAAAATTGTTCTTATCGCAGTATAATCTCCCTTGCTTCTATAACTCCATGTTCTCAGACAGAAGCAAGAGGGAGAATAGAGGCAAAATGGCTACCACCATTGTGATCCCTTGCATGAAGTATCTACTGTTTTTGGTGCTGATAATGGTTAATCTTCCATCTCAGGAAGTTTGTGGAGATCCTGTAGATGCAGAGGTGAAGCAATTTCCAGATTTTGATAGCCCCTTCCTTCCAAACACTATGCTGGGTAAGTGATGTCAACACAGTAGCAAAATTTAAGGCATATAAACATGTGTTAATGTAAGTTTTTTCAAAATTTTCCTAATTCCATGTGGTTGATAGCATGGTTTCAGAAGTATTCTAAATCTGGAATTGATAGTTGAACGCTTCTAATTACAACTAAAGTTAGTAAATTTATTAGATGGGAAATATTTGTATATTACTTGAAAAATTCACACAATGATGTTGGAGTCCTAATAATACATATACATGCCGACATAGACACAAATTGACGTGCTTCCCTAATACACAAAAAATTCTAAAGAATACACAAACAACAGTATGGTGTCTGATACGTGAGCCTGACTAGTGTATTTGACACATTTCATGATTCCATGCTACAAAGTGCCCTATACTTCTCCGTGATAGTTCTGGTTCTGATTTTATTTAGGACCGAGACAATAAAACAACAATTATGATAATGGGTGGTCTTTCATAAGACAAAAGAAATCCATGCATGCATGATTATGAAGCCAAAAACATGATTCCAGGATGTAAAAAAGAGAGAAGAAAACAATAGTCAAACTCCTTATAGATTAAGTTTGAGATTCCGGAAAATAACAGTAGAATATGGCTGGTTTTTCCTTTTTCTAATTTTACCTTGTAATCTTGTATAACACCACATAGACAGGGATTTCGGCCATATTTTTTATTAAAGAAACAAATCTGGACTGTATTGTGGCCATTTCAAAAAGATCAACTGGATTTAAAGTCATGGTTAGTAAACCAACAAAAGAATCATTGCTGCAACATAGCTAGCCTTCATTTTGCTCGAGACCTAGTCAATCAAGACAATGCGCCTGATATGTGAATATAGCACGCAGTCTCAAAAATCCTGACATTACCATCCATTAGTTAAGGTCGTATTTTTACATAAGAATATGCTCAGGTATCTGAACTGCAAACTTGTGTGTTTGGTATTAACTATTAATTGCACCTGACACTCTCCAATATCTGGGATCCATAAAAATTTATTAAACTTTCACTTGGTATTCTAATACTATTGGAAACTTAGAAATATTCGAACTATATTGTATATATCTGCACCTCTTTATGCACTAATCATTATTTACTTCATATCAACAGCTATATTACTGTCGGTGATCAAGATCATAAGCGACATTTGTATTACTACTTTGCTACTTCAGAAAAGAGCCCTCTAGAAGATCCTATGACTATATGGATAAATGGAGGGCCCGCTTGTGCAGGTCTATCTGGGCTTTTTCAATTAGTTGGTGGGTACTTCAAAGCTGTCATATTACACACTCTTTTTTTTCTTTCCTACTCATCATCTTTTACCATGAAAATTATCATTTTTTCCCACTTATGGATCCTCTCTACGCAAAATTAGTTGACTGCTAATCCATCCATTCCCCATCTTTTTGTTGTAATTTGTTTCGTGGTAGGTAGTTTGAAAGCTTCAATCATATTGGTTCTTTTCTAGTATTATCCATCATTTTTAGATGATAAAGCTTGCTATGAATGCATGCTAACTCATCTTTCTAATAAATCTTCATTTACAAGTCTTTAATATTTGTGTTAAGTGTCTTTCAATATTTAAAAATCCATAGGGAATAAATAAAGTGAAAGATAGTTGGGATACTAAAGCTAAAAAATAACGGGAAACCATGAGCGAAGCGAGAGATGTACATTAAAAGTGACCAAGCAAATAACCAAGCAACACACAACTTACAAATTGACTAATGCGCCTTGGGAATCCTCCCAATCAGTTTCCAAGTTTTTGATTCCTTAAATAGTCATCCTCACTTTATCTTTTAGTTTGTATAAACAAACGGCTCACAAATAAGCTCTTGAATCTTCATAATTAAGAATTAAGTTTTCTATAAATTCATAAATTACACTACCCTGACAAGTAAAATATTTACACAAAATCCCTTGACATAGACATGTAGAATCTACCAAATAAAGCAGTCTAATTTATTTGGTTAACATTCATTTTTTTTTCTTTTTTTCTCTTTTTTTGAAACAAAAGTCGTAACTTGGTGAACCTGGGACCTGCCATCTTCCAACCCAACCCTTCTACCATTGAGACACATCTCAGTGACAATTCATTTGGTTAACTTGGGCTTGAGTGAGTTGATCAACTCCCGTAGCGAAGATATACAAATTTCATAGGGAGTATGTAGCTGTGCGGTGAAGGGAAGCATCTTCATCAAGGATCTCATCATCCATGCAAGAAGAAATAATACCAAGAAAATAAATGATTTAGAAAGAATGAATAACCGTCATAGATTTTACTTGGTCAGGCTTGATGTCTACATTCGTGGCGGGCGGGCGGGCGGGGTGTTTTTTTTTTGTTTTTTGTTTTTTTTTGTTTTTTTTTTGTGGGGGGGGGGGGGGGGGGGGGGGTTGCTTTCAGGGAGTAAACAAAGCCCAGATATAAAATAATAAAACCAAACCCAAGCCATAACAAATGGAATCCAACCAGGCATGAAGAATTTATGTGTTTCGGCATTTTACTACATCCACATAGTGGGTCTAGAAGAAGATTTGGACCATTTTTGTGATCTTTGTATTTCAACCTTAATTTGAAACAGGCATTACAAAAGGTTTACTGATTTCTTTCTCTTTTAGATCTCTAACCTTCCTCTTTCGAGTACAACTCTCTCCTCAGGGTTCTTCTTAGGAACTACAATGGAAGAACTTATCTTGGGAAGATCAACTCTCTCTCAACCTTGATTACAAAGCCTTCCTCGTTTGAAAACAAAAGATGCTATACCAAAGGATGACAACTAAAATTGAATGCCTCTTCTTAAACTGGATTTTCTTACTCAATTATTTTAATCCTCATTAGAGAAAGTCTAATCACTAATGAGCTTAAGTACAAGCATAATGTAGGGAGATAAGTAGAAGACAATAACATGGACAGTAGAAAAGGTGAACAAAAGAAAATGACAACAGCAGCAGAGTGATAAAAAAAAAAAATCAAAATCCAGATTTAGTTTTTTGATGCCATTCTCAGTATTAAATTTTGCCAATTGCTTTATGCAACATGGACAAGCAAAGGAGAGAGCTTTATCAAAAAGTAAAAAAAAAATTTCTTAATATCAAGTCATAATACATAACAAAAAGTTATCGGATAGTAAATTTGAACACTTTACTCAATCTTTTTACTAAACATTTCATACTTGAAGACAATATGCAAAGATAATCTGGAACCATTTCTTCTTTCTTCATGCATTATATTACTTTATTACTTAGCATTGCTATATTTACTGTGTGTTTCTTAATGTAATGTAGTACACTAACTTTCGTTTAATGTTATATTTAGTTCTAAATATTTGTTTTTAATTTAGGCCCTTTCAAGATTGAACATAGATTTGTCCATGTTAAGGAAAGAAGAAAAATCATAAGAAATCCTTTCTCATGGACCAAGGTAAATATGGTTACTCAGAAATTTTCATCTTTCTTTTTCTTTTTGCACCTTAAGCGAAAATTATGGTTAATGGTTGTTACATATATAGTTATTTCCATCAGATAGCATTTGTTTTAGTAGTGAAATTAACTCATTGTACGTTTTATTTACAAATAATAATTTCATGAGCCTTAACTCACCTTGGTCATACTTCAGGTAGATGTTTTCTACAATTGTATTCCCTCTGATAATTTCTTGTAACTCATTCATGAAAACTCTGTTAGTGTGTTTTTATTTCTATCTAACAGAGAAAAAATGGTTCCTTATTATAGTTTTAGGTACATAATATGACTTAATTTTGAACTCTTCAAGGAGTATGTACAATGTCTTATTCTTCAAGGTTTTTTGACATACTAACTTTAAACTAACAGTTCGATTTTTCAGTTTTGTACCAATAAAATCATTATCCTTCACCAGAATTTACTACTAAAGAATTTTTTAGTATTTAAAGTCAAATGAGGATTGTCTTGAGGTTCTGTGGAGAGTTGGAGGATATTCCTTTTATGACCGAATGGCTATAAGTTTGGGATTAATTCCTACATATTAAGGGTCTAATTGGCTTTTGAATTAAGTTTCTTAACTGTAGTTTTCTCTCTTAACTCCAAAAACCAATCTAAGGTTCATTTGGCTTCCATTCCTAGTTTAGCAAACTATAGTTAATTACCCCCAAAAGTTAGCCTTGAGTGTGGAAATCCGTCAGACTGAATTTTTTCTTTGCTCAAAATATGAAAGGAAAAAAAAAAATGAAGTTTGAGACAACTTCATTTGTATCCAAACAAACATAAATTTAATAAATTGTAGTTTAGAAAACTGAAGTTAAAGATTTACTGACTATAGTGACAAATCCATAAGTACAACTTAAAATAAACTACACTTTACAAGACTTCAGATCCAAACAGGCCCTAAATATTCTAGGATGTTTGTGAATGCAAAGGGGAGGTTTAAGGGGCTGATGGGAGATTGAACTGAAGTATCCAAGGAGGCCTATTTGGTTTTTTACAGAATTGGTGAAGTGAGTTCGGGGTGCATAAGCTTACGTGGAAAACTTTGAGCTCAACTGATGAATCTTCAGACTTGTGATTCTGCTTCCACAAAGTCTGTTACCCTTATTGTGGGTTCATATAACTCAAATTGGTTCATCAGGTTTGTTGAATGAGTGTCCGGCCGATCTCTTCAACAGTTAGGGTTGGGGTTAGGGAATAGACTTGGGATAGCTCTTGGTATTTGAAGATATTCTTTGATTGCTCCTAAAAGATTAGTGTGTAGTATTCATACTACATCAAAGATTGTGTTTTCTCCTCTCTTATTCTCCCTCCAGTTATATTTTCTTCATTGCTCTTTGCTTAGCATCTTGTGGTTTCCAGTATGCTGGTCTTCAACAAGAGGTGACTGTTGTTGACCTTTCTTTTATCTTTGGGAGTATTAGGTTTACTATTCCCATCGTTAGGGATTTTGTGTAACAAATTTTGCCTTTTATTATTACTGTTGGAATATTCTCTGTTTTGAAATAACATGGGCATTGTGGTCTTGTAGACACCATGCTTCTCTCTCTTTGTTCCAAACTATGTGACACATATATTTGACCACGAACTGGATGAAGAAACTTTAATATCGATGGGTATGTGTTGGATACTATGAAGTTTACAAAAACGTATATAGTGTACATGAGACATTTCAAGATTAAAAAGTTCATAGTCTAATGCATTAAATATAGGGCTCAGAGTTCAGTTTGATATGCAGATGCATTCATATAATTTTCCCGTTTTCTGTCGTGGATGAAAGAATAATAGTTCAGAGTAAAAATCAATTTATATATTTATAAAATTTGAACTATACTGTTGCAGCTATCCTTGACTGCTCATGAAAAGAGCTTTTCAAAAGTTATAAATTTGTGAGGAAGGGCATCCAAGTAGACAGTACTTTTTATATCAGAAATATGTATATCAGCCGACAGCCTGCGGTGACGTGACACATTATTAACCACACCAATAAGTTGCGGCCCGCCTTTTAGAATAAGTGAAATTACTAAATGCCCCGCGGTAAAAGGTAGTTGTCCCGCTATTATTTATTATTATTTTTCTCCCTATTTCTTATTCCGCGTGTTGTCAGATTTAGGTTTGAGTTTTATGCCAGAAAGTTTTTCTAAAAAAAGCGGGATCCGGATCAGGTTTTTTTCTTTCTTTTTTACTTTGCAGACCTAAATCTCCAAGCTCTTCATAATGATCTCCTTTTCTATTTTAATGTCGACCGCCAACCAAAACACATCTCCTTCTAATTCAGGCCGCCGTCGTCCCCGATCTTTTCTCCCGATCTAAATATGAACTATATATCATCGTGTTCAACTTCCTCACAGAATATTAAAAATCTTGAAGGGTTGAGATCTTTGAATGCTGATTAAGAGGTTTTCATTTTATGCTTTTTTTTAATTTTTTCCCGTAATTTTTATATGTAAAAAATCTTGGGTAACGTAGATGGAATTGCGACCTATTTTACGTTTTACAGAACAAGAATCACTTTTACCAAAGTCGTCATTTTCAGTTAACAATTTCACAGTTTTGTTAACTGCGATCTCAGTCACAGTTATTTAATTTGAAAATTATATGTTTTTCTCATATACACTAAATTATAAGAACTACGACTAAGGTCGCAGTATATATTAAAAAAAAATTCAGTTATTATAGATATCCTAATGTATGCGATTATGGTCGCTGTTTTTAATAAACTATGTCTCAGTATCTATATAACTGAGACGTTACCTGCAGTTCGTAATTACCTTGCATGTGCGACTTTTGCGCAGTCCTTTAAAGACTTCGACAGAGGTCGCAGTATTACAAAATATCACCTTCTTTTGTAAAAAATATGGACATCCTGAAAGCTTCGACTACAGTTGCAGTCTTTTATTCAATAGACGCAGTTATCTTTACAACTGCGATCTTAGTCGCAGTTTTATTTATTATAGTTCATACGTGTGATTTTTAATTATTTCTTTTATTTTCAATTACCTGTTTTTTATCATATTCATTAAATTGTAAGAACTGCGACTAGGTCGCAGTATAAATTAAAACAATTTTTTCAGTTATTATAGACATCCTAAAGTATGCGATTATGGTCGTTGTTTTTAATAAACCATGTCTCAGTATCTATCCTGAAAGCTGTGACTATGGTCGCAGTCTTTTATTCAATAGTCACATCTATTTTTACAACTGCGACCTTAGTCGCAGTTTTATTTATTATAATTCAGACGTGTGATTTTCAATTATTTTTTATTTAATTCAATAATTTTTTTTGTAGGATCTGAATTTACATGGGAAAATTTCTGAAAGGTTAGTTATTCTTTTAGAATAACAATTTTTCACGACGATAAAGTTGTAAGTTCACCTAGAGGGGGGTGAATAGGTGATGGCTAATCTAATGGTCACTTAATGCCAAATAATGCGGAATTAAAAACAATTATGACCTAATTAAACTTCTTACACTAAACACCACGTATAACCAAGAGTGTTGCCGAATTTCCCGTGAAGGGCTCTGGACAAACTCCTCTAGATTCCCCTTGAATGGGTTGAGGTGCAGCGTTGGCTCTCTTGGTTGAATACAAGTGTTAGCAACAATCCCAAGCAAGTATATCAATTATGCACACAATATGAATATCAAGCATGTAAAGATAAGTACAAAGTAAGCATGCAAGATATAATAAGAGACAAAGAGAGAGAGCAATCGCAAACACAAAGGGTTTGTTTTGAGGTTCGAGCACACTTGCTCTACATCCCCGCCTTCGACACACGAAGGATTTCCACTATGCAAGATCCCAATGGATCTCTCCCCGGTGCCGCAACACCTACAAGCCCTCGGACTCCCTAGTCCCGTACACACGCAAGCCCACTAGCTTGCCGAGGCCGCACCTCAAACCACGAGTTCACAACCGAACTCTAAACCACCGCGAGCACACTTGCCCGCCTCCTCAAGGAACAAAGAAAAGATCTTTGGTGATCACAACACTTTGATCACCTAAAGGCACTCTTACTACAACACTCCTATAGAATGAATAATCAATGGATAGCTCAAGTGTTTGTGTGAGAAAACAAGGAAAGAGATGGTGGAAGAAAACTCAAAGAATCTCTTTTAACACACTCTAAATAAAATCTTCCCTTTTGATTGGAAGTATTTGCACTCAAATATGTGGAGAAAACCCTTTTAAAAGAATGGGAAAAACTGGCTCAAAGCTCTCCTAAAATCTTGGCTCAAAACAATGACCAAACCCCCAAATTTATAGGCCAGAAAAATATAGCCGTTGGGGTCTGTCAGGCCTGCCGGTCAACCGGTCCGGTCGACCGCCAACGGTCAAAAATCCGACCGTTGGAGCATCCGGTCGACCGCCCGGTCGACCCAAAAGAACAGAGAGCACTGCTCTCAGTTCCAGTCGATCGCCCCGGTCGTCCGGCATCCTGCCAGGACAAACATGCACGTTCGTGCACGTCGGTCGACCCAACCGGTCGACCGCCTTCAGAGTTAGTCGACTATAAAGGAAGAAAGTCGACTTATCTGAAGCCTGAAACAGTTTTCTGGGATTAAAAAGTTTGTCTTTTTGGCTCAAATAAAATCCCATAAATACATAGAAAATCTACAAAAATAGTTTAACCAATATACTTTGATATACAAACATACTTGCACAAAATCAAGGCATGTTATAAAAGATTGGACTATTTTTATAACTTGAAAATATTTGGTTCATGATAAAAACTGTTTTTCAAATCTTCATCAAACACAAAAATAAGATATACTTTTAAAGCATAGTGTGTATGGATATGATCCACTACACAATTAATATGAAATATCTATGTTTTTGACATTAAGCACTAAACTTGGTTTTGGATAAAAGATATGCATATAAGAAATTCCAAAAACCAAAATGATATTTTTCCAAAATGAAAGTCTTTTCTAAACTAAAAATTCTTTTATGAAAACAATTCTATCAAGAGTGTGTGTGTATATGTACTTGAGCAATCCACCAACTATTCTATCCTTTACATTTTATCTAAAACATAAAAATCTTATACCTAGACACAAGTCTTCATCTTCTTGAAGTCTTCACTTGAAGGCTTCTCATCTTATTGACTTGGTCCAAGCTTGATCCAAAAGCTCCTTGGATCACACCGTGCTAGCTCCAAATCTTGACATTTTATCCTTTGTTGAGCTATGCACCTACTAAGATCTTGATAATGAATCTGTCACTAATTAAACACAAGATCATTAGTAAATATAACTTCATGAGTTGATCATCATCAAAACTAGGGTGATAGGCCTTTGGGCTAACAAAAGTATACAACTTCTATAATGCTTATGCAAGGAACATAAGTTTCTGCGTGAGAAGAAAAGGAATAGATAAGTCACGTAGGCCTCCTTATGAAGTTATTTGCAGAAAATTTTTGTTGCAACAAAG
Source organism: Agave tequilana (assembly GCA_038442645.1). Classification (NCBI taxonomy): domain Eukaryota; kingdom Viridiplantae; phylum Streptophyta; class Magnoliopsida; order Asparagales; family Asparagaceae; genus Agave; species Agave tequilana. Next base: position 41,994 of record JAVJIF010017930.1, read on the forward strand.
AGAAGTTGTCTTCGTTTATTACCACACTGAAGATTTTAAGTTGTTACCAAGTTTATTAATTCTCATTCACATTATTTATCAAGCCCCGATAAAGTCCATCACTTTTTCTCTCACCAGACACATCGATCAAATATTAGCAAAAGTATTACGATAAATTTGGCTGATGTAAGAATTCATCCTTCAAATATTTTCCGTGTTGTTAATGCAATGAACCACGGAGAAGGTTGTGAAGAAGTAAGCCAGTAACAAGTTATTGATTTTATTCGACACTAGAGAAATAACATTGGTCATGAGTTTATTTCAATCATCAAATATTTTCAAGAAAAAGCTAAGTCCGATCCAGATTTTTTCTTTGCAAGTGAAGTTGATAATGCAGACACACTTAGAAGCATTTTTTGGGCTAATGGAAAAGCAATCTCCTCGTATTTTAATTTTTGTGATGTGACTGTTTTTGATACAACATACAAGACTAATCACTTGAACCTGCTATTTGCTCCATTCACTAGAGTGAATCATCATCGACAGTTAATTTTTTTGGTTGTGCATTGCTTGCGGATTAGCAGAGGGATACATTTGTTTGGCTATTCAATAAATGGCTCAAATGCATGTACGGAGTTGCACCAAAAGTGATTATTACTGATCAGGATGCCCAGATAGGTGATGTCATCAAGATGATATTTCTAACTACTCGACACCGTTACTATTTTTGACATATAAGAAAATATATTGCCGAGCAACAAATCCCCTTGATGAACAAGCAAGGAAAAAATTTTGTCTCTAATTTTCATTTGTAGTATACCTCCCGTGATATAAGCACGTGCGAGGAACGATGGAGATTAATAAAGAAAAATTATCATATAGAAGAAGAAGAAAGTTGGTTGTTGAAGATGTACAGATTGCGTGGATACTGGGTTAATGTTTATCTAAAGGATATTTTCTGTGCTGGAATGACAACCAATCAAAGGTCTGAGAGTATTAATTCCTTCTTTGATGATTTTTTGAATGCAAATATAAAACTAGTTGAGTTTGTCCACTAATACGATAAAGCTGTCGTTGCTCGTCGTAATTCTGAAACTCAACAAAACTTTCGGGGTTTGAATTCTGTGCCCAATTGTACTTCAAATTCATATGAGATACAAGTTTTAAAGTTTATACCACGAAGATTTTTTAGTTGTTCCAAAAAGAATGATCAGTTGTAATGACACTCTTTTCAGAAGAATTGAAACATGATGGACTATTAATCCTTTAGAGTAATCTACAACGTTTTCTTTTAATGCTTACTTATGAATCGGAGTATGTTCTTGATTTTTTTCTCAGAAGCTTTGTCTTTTTGGATATCAAGGATCTGTTGAGTTAAATTTAAAGTAAAAATTGAAAAATGTTCCCCAGTAATACTAATTTTGAATTTAGATCGATTGATATCATCATCTCCCTTTTTTTCTTCTGTTCCTCCTGCTTCTCCATCTGCTCCCTCATCCTCTTTTGCTTCTCTTCCTCCTTATTTTTTCTCTTCTCCTCTACTTCTTGCTTTCTCTTATTCACCTTCTCTTCTTCCTCCTTCTCTCCTCTTCTTCCATCATCTTTTTCTCCTTCTCCTTCTGCTCCTTCCTCCTCTTCTTGAATTTTCTCTTCTTCTCCTCCTCCTCCTGCAACTACCTTCTCTTCTCCTCCTCTTCCTTACTCCTATTCTCCTTCTCCTGATCCTCTTTCTCTTTTTTTCTCTTCTCCTCCCCTCCTTTGCAGCAGTGACTGATCTCAGCAGCTCTTCTTCTTCATCCTCCTTTATATTTATTTTTTGCTGCTGCTTTTTTAATTTTCTTTTTTCTCTTCTCTCTTCTATTTTTCTTTAATTCAGCCTTGTGAGCTTTTTCATCCTCTATTTTTTTAATTTTTCTTTCTAACTCAACAACATCTGCCCTCAAGTATGTATTTTCATTCCTCAAAATTTCTAGTTCTTCAGCTTATTCATCTCGTGGTGCTGGCAAATAATCTGCAATAGTTGGTTCTTGTTCCCTCGTTTCCTCAACTATTTTGATAGGTTCTCGTTCTGTTTCCTCCAGGATGTTAGCTTCAATATTTATCTCTTTTTCTCTCCTTCATCTTCTTTTTCTTCATCATCATCTTCAGCAGGAAGGCCAATCATAATTTTTTCATCATTCAAAATGTTGGCCATTCGATTAAAAATCTAAAAATCATGTTAAACAAACATCAATATAAATTAACCTGTTAGTTCTGCTACTTATATCGCAGCAAAATGAAACTTGTATTAGAAGAGCTATCAAACAAACTGCGACCATGGTCGCAGTCTTAACTTTTAACTTTAAGACAATATATCAATACTACGACCATAGTCGCAGTACGAATTTCATACTAAATTCGTCCCGTCTCAGGTACTGTGATCTTAGACCAAGTCAAAATCAAGAAAATAAAAGAACTGCGACTTTTGTCACAGTACACTTATAATGTAATGAAAGGGACTGCGACTTTGGTCGCAGCCTACTGAAATTTTAGCAGAGGAACTGCGACTTTGACTGCTGACATAAAAATTAAAAATAAATATATAAAAAACTATTGAAGAGTCTATGATCGCTAACTATTAAAAACTAACCTTATCTTCTTCAACATCATTAAGATCAATTTTAATTAGGACTCTGTAATATTTTGGAGCTCCCATCTTACTGCCCGTGGGGTTTTGTCCTCCAAACCATTTCTCGGCTAAAAAATAGCAGCCCTTTCACATAACCAATACTGCAACATGTATTAGTATATTAGTTTATATGAACAGTGTCAATATATAAGTAAATTTCAATAATGTTTACCGATTATAGAATTCATACTTACAATAATTTGCACAGAGCATCCTTGCAACTCAAATGTGGTGTGCTTAAAGATGTCCATTGACTCAATCAGGAATTGCCAAATAATTTTAGCCAGCATATTGTCTTCATCAATCAACTGAATATTGACAATTTTCTCTACTATATTTCATGGCACCGTACATTACTGTCAGAAAAGAATAAAGTGGCCGACATATACATGAGTATTAGTATTATGAAGTATTAAGCTACAAGTCTTTGTCTGTCTCTTATAATTTCATTCAAAGTCACTTGCTGCTTAAGCTGTTCATCCTTTGTCACATCTAATTCAGTCCCTTTTCTTTTCGTCATCAGAAGATCATTCAAAACTTCTTCAATGGATACTTTCGTGATCTTCTTAATATTTGAGAAATAGTATTTTATCACTCCCTGCCTTCAGTGTACAAGTCTTATTCATAATGAAATCTGCCCCATTGATAGGTAGACCAAACGTTAGGGCAACATCCTCTACTGTTAACTCAATAGTTTGCTCCCAATAAGAAAGGTCTTTGACTCCCTATCATACTGATCTACAATTTTAGTACACTTATGTTTGATTTCATGCCTTTGTCAGCATCACACTTCTCGTTGTAGAAGGTTATGAAAAATGCACCAAACGGGATCTCCTTCATTGCATTCACAAAATCTATCTGAATGTTGTTTTTGTATTTTCTGATGAATCGCACATAGGCTTTAGGCTCGATCTCATAGGACGAACTTTCAGTTCTTAATAGATGCAGAAACATTAACAACATAAATACAAAATTAAAAAAAACACAGTCGTTGTTCTGTTAAATAAATTTGAAAAATAAAAGCGACTGCGACCTTGATCGCAACAGTACATAATAATTTATGATACACTGCGACCAAGGTTGCACTGTTAAATAACAGCGACAGATGTCGCATTTTTCTTATTAACCCAATTAATTAATTAATGAGGACCTTGGCCAATGGTTCAGAGCACTGCGACCCTTGTTTCATCATAATGCGACCAGTCACAGTATCCATTAAGCTAACTTAATAGAACAAACCGCTCTGCAGGCCCAAAAAAAAGAAAGAAGGGACGTCAATACTGCGACATCGGTCACAGTGTTTTAAAAAAAAAGTAATTTTAAAAATAAAATGGACGTTAATAAATTTTTTAAAAAAACATATTTTATTCACAGACTATGACCTAGGTCGCAGAATATATTAAGTTAATATAAAAAACTGCAACCCAAATCGATCAAGTGGAATGAAAAAATACTCTGACCTTGGTGATCTTGATCTCAGTGTTAAAAAATTTAAAAATTTAAAAAAATGTCTCTAATAAGATCGTTAATTCTTATTTTTTTCCTCTTAAAATATGACTTTGATCAGAGTTTCAGGGTAGAAAATTAAAAATTATTGTTTCAAAACGCATAAATAGATTTAATTTTGATTCTTACTTCTTTAAAACAAAAAATGTGACTTTTTTACTTTTAATTGCGACCATGGTCGCAAGCTTTTAAAATTAAAAATTTCAAAAAAATATTTTTAGAAAACCAAGATTGTTGAAAACTTAAAGAAAAATTAAAAATTTGCCAGAAAATTTAGTATTATGTTCTTCTTTAGAATAAAAATTCAAAATTGAATTAAAAAAAGACTTGCAAGAGTCACTTTCGAATCAAAGTTAAATTACAACAGGGAATTTTTTTTAAAAAATAAAAAAATTTAAATCACAAATGAAAAAAATCAAAATATGAAGGGCTACAGAACCCAAAAAAAATAGGTTCTCTAGGTTTCCCCTTTACCTTTTTTTGCGGATGATTTCTCGGGCGCCATCTTGATCAAATTTTTGTTTTAAAAAAATAAATTTTTGAACGGAGTTGTTTGGAAAGTTTAGGAATCAAAAACACAAAATGTTTTTGAATTGATGAACTTAAAAATTCAGATCTGTAATTTTTTTGAAAGGAACGGTTTTACAAAGAGTAAAAAGTTGTAAGAGGGTATTTTAGTTAAAACAATTGTTGAAGTGACTGATTGTTTATTTGAGCGAGATTTTTTATTTTATGTCTGCTAAATTTTTTTACAAATGCGTGGCTATTATGTTGTCATATCCCGCTGGCTGAGAAACTCTCTCAGTTGGCGGCTGAGATACAGAAACCCTTTTTATATTTAACACAATTTAGTTTTTATTGCATCTTATGAATACAATGACTATTCAAACCTGCTGTCACGTATCTACTCACAGACACGTCCACAGATGAATTTTGAAACATGTTCTTTTAGCTTTCTGTGTGCCTTAAAGTTGATGAACTCCCCATAACTAATCAAGCAGCTTCACCCTTCTTGCAGACTCTTTCTTGGTCTAGAGGAGTTCTGGAGGATTCCACATCGCTAGTTTTCCTGTCTGATAAGTTTTTTTAAAAAAAATATCATGTTTTAATATTTAATTTTAAGAAAGGACCTCCCAAAAAATTAATTACCAAAATCGACCTTTGACAGGTCACGTCGGCGCCACGTAGGCACTGAGCGATTTTGCCTCGTGCGTGATGCTAAGTGGTCGCAGGTAGTTATTTTTAGGTCCGGCTTTGACGAATTTGGATGCAAAAATTGAAACAATTTTATGTTCAGATTTGACAAACCTGGACCTGATTTTGGAAAAAGAATCTTTTTTAATCTAGATTTGATGAACCCGGACCTAGTTTTGAGAGAAAATCTTCCTCCTCTGCTTGATCTCCTTGTTCAACCACGGTGGACAAAAAAAGTCCAACCGCTGTGACCTCCACTGCTGGATCTGGAAACCAGCCGATTGTCCCCAACCTCTCCCTCAACTCGATTCCCACTGTGTCCATCCTCGATTTAGAAACACCAACATTAGTAAGTGCTCATTTTTTGTTTTAACGAATTTGAGAAAATTGTTGGGGCCATTCTTTGCATAATTTATTGTTCTTTGAGAATGGTGTAGGGTTTATTGGGGGCTTATTGAATCGAAACATGTTTGTGTCCCTGGTGTGTATTTTGAGACGTGTGGCGTATGGTTGAGTGAAGAAGTGGCGGCCGGCGGGGGTTGATCGAGGGTTTATGTTCTTGATGTATAATTTGATGGTGGCTTACCATCGCACTAATTTGTTAGCTCGTTATGTAGGTAAGATGTATAAATTCACAAAATTTGCTTCTTTACTTGGAAAAATAAAGAGTAAATTTTTGTTGAATTTAAGAGAGAATTGGAATGAAGTTGAGTCCTCTTGATTCGAATTTTTCAATTTCAGTGTTGCTCTGAATTTTGAATTTGAAGAAGATGTTAATTGCCGAAGGCGGTTGAGGTGGGTGATAGTGGGGATGGTGTGGAGCTGGTGGAGGAGGCGGTCGGGGACGTGGGGGTAGGTGGAGGCAAGGAGGGGGCGAGGGAGCGGGTGGAGGAAAGGTGGTAGAAGGGGAGGATGTTAGCGGCCTATGGCGAGCAGAAGGAGGAGTTGGCAATGCCGACGACGTAGGTGACGATGAGATAGAAACAGTTGGTGGCATGGGAGATATTGTTGTCGATGTGTTAAGGGTGAGGTGAGGAGGAGCCGGTGACGACAGAGGAACCGCAGCGGGTGAGGTCAGAGAGGTCACTGGAGCAAAAAGAGTTGAGAGCTGGGAGAAAAAGAAGAAGGAAGAGAGTACAGAAGAGAGAACTTTTTTTCCTTCTCAAAACTAGGTGCAGTATCGCCAACCCGGACTTATAGTTATTTAGTTTTTACGTTCAGATTTGCCGTACTCGAATCTAATATAACTACCTGAGGCCACCCAGCGCCACGCAGGCGAGGTGAAACTGCTCAGCACCTATGTGGCACCGACATGGTGTGTAAGATGTGATTTTGGTAATTAAATTTTGTGAAAGTCTTTTCTTGAAATTAAATATTAAAATAAGATTTTTTTAAAAAAGCCTGTCTGGTAACTGGCCCTTATTGGATTTTTTTTATTTGCATTAGAGGCTTGACATCAAGTTTATAATACTGCAAAAAATTTATATGAAGTGTTGAAAGGAGATAAATTATTATATTTAAGAATTTGTGTCTTGAAAATTTTGAGAAAAATATAAAATAGCTTTTTTATTCAAATAACATTTTCTAATGACTAAGATGGCTTGAGCATGTAGAAATATAAATATTAGTGTAAATTTTAGTATATATGCTTATGGTTCCATGTATAGTGGTGTGTATAAATATATTCATATGATTCATGAGTGAAAAATGAATCTTTGTGTGTAACTTAGTTTGCTTTGTTTATTTTGTTTATATGTACTTATTAATCTAATTAAGCATGGTTAAATGTAATTAATATGAAACAAATTTTAGCATGTAGTGGCAAGAGAGAGATGGGATTGACACCTATTACTAGGAGGTATATTCATATGGATTGAGATAAGTTAAATGAAAACACATAATCAACTTAGATGTCATTACAAAATAAATCTAATCTCTCTATAAATACCATCTCTTCTACTCATCTCATCTTTTACTGTTTTTGTATTGCATATTGCTGCTAATACAACTGGAGTAGAAGGAAAAGAAGGAGAAAAGATAGGAAGGAGAATTGAATAGAATTCTGGAATTTTGGGTTGCCTGTAGTATTTCAATAATATCTTCCTCTACAGAACTCAGATCGAGCTAAGCCCAGATGCATTGTAAAGAAGACTTCGAGATGAATCTGTTGGTATATAACTCAATAGGTATCTCTTCATTATTAGAGGCTGCACATGCTTGAGATTTTAAGGTCTGCAATAGAAGATAGAATTATGAAAAAGTAATTATTTTTTCTTTTCTTTTATTAGGAATAACTCATTGTGAAATAAAATTTTCAACTTTACTTGAAAAATAAATTTATTAAATTATGGTATAGATCCATATGATTTCAAGTTTTATTGAATATTAGAAAAGTTTGATGAGTTTGATTAAGTTATATAGAAAGATAATTAGTGATTTTATATAGTAAAAACCCAATGTTAAATCAAGTGATAATCTTGTGTTAGTTGAGAATAGTTAAAGTTAGTAACTTCAATATTTCTTGAGTAATAAATTTAGTAGTAGATTTCATGAATATCTGTTTTGAAATTTGAAAGTACCAAAATGATTTTAAAAGAAGAGTTAACGATAGACATTAATCTTAAGCTGTTGTGCGTGATTTTCTTTTTAACTTAAACATTTCTACCTAATTATACATATATATTGAATCACATATAATCATATAATATGTCGCTGAAAAGATTATCGAGTCTACTTTTTCAGCGAGTAATGTTGTGTTGTTATCAGATAACTATATCGTGAGTTATAACTTATTTGAGACAGAGTGGTCATAATTTCAGAATTGAATTAGAAGTGACTAACCTTTCAATCCATTCTTAATTTGGAGAATTAGTCAAATAATGTTTGGTTGTTACCCAAAGAAATAAAAGAATATAATAGTTTGATTCAACCTTAAGGTGAAAAGTTTGATTTCATTTAGCTAAGAGTCCTGTATGATTTTTGAATGCAAATGAAATGAATCTGAAATTAGTTATTAGTAAGCATTACTAGTTACTATTGAAGGAAGTGTTATATTCATTACTAATTGAGATTATATATTTAAATTCTTGACATGATTGAGACTAAATATGTTAGTTTTATTAATTGTCTTGTGATATGTATTATGTCATATTGCATTTTGTATGAAATACTTGTGAGTGACATATATTATTTTACAATAAATATTCTATGATGTGTGTGAGATGTGATGCGTGTGAATGTGCTGACGTTATGTATGTGATATTGCTTATTTTATACGTGTGACAATGGAGTTGGCGTAGTTGCGTGGGGGTGTGATGATATCCACAGAGCCGGGGTAGTTACATGGGGGTATGATGGTGTCCATGGAGCTGGGAGTAGTTGCATGGGGTGTAAAGATGCCTTATATTGTGTTTATGATCGGACTAGTCTACACATGGTACCTGATGGAATTCTGGAGTGTGTTATGATCAGACTTGTCTAGCTCGTTGGACCTACAAAATGTGTGCCATGTTATGAATGTTATGAAACTATAATGGATGTGAAATATTTGCTATGTTTATATAGCATATGATGTGTGATATCTGTAGAGGTAATGTTTTGCGAAAGTAATCACGTGATCGAGATGAGAAGTGTCGTGATATACTTTCTTGGATTGTTGATTAACTATTATGTTATTATTTATTGTTAGATAAGAAATGCATACATGAGCTATGTTGTTGATTGATGTTCACTTTTCATATTTAATTGTCTTTCTGAATTTGAGAAAATGACTGAAAGCACCAGGTATGCAATTACAATTATCTATGAAGTGGGTTGGATAAAAAGGGATAATTGAGGATTTATAAGGTATCTCAAAACTATAAACTTCTCGTTATTATACTTATTTTATGAATTCAAAGACAAAAGAAATAGGAGAGATGAAAAAGTTACTACTAAATCAAGTTGGACAAGAGTTACAACTAATCAGTGACTTGGTAATATATCATGATATGAGTACATTACAACAAATTGTTTTTGTTATTTTGCCTCAGTTATTATAAGAATACTATTTGTTGACAATTCAAACGTTCAGAATGTTAAATAAAAAAATAGTATGCCAAAAATTATAAAGTCCAGTTTTCAGTATTCTCTTCTTAATAACTCTACCTAAGTTTTTCTCATTATTTTTATGAGAATATTACTAGATCATCTTAGGGCTGTTACCGAGCCTAGACCGATAATGCTAACCCATCCTCTATTTTGCAGAATAAGTTTAGAGGAAAATCAAAGGTCAGAAACTCACAGATCCACGCATTTAAATTATATCCACATCAAATATAGTGTAAACTTTTGTATCAACTATTTTTTTTATAATCATATGTGAGTATTGAATTATAATATCATTAGGCTTACTAGGGATGTACTTTAGTGCAAGTCATGGTCTCAAATTTAGGATGTGATAAAGTTGACAACCGGTTGTACAATTTTTTCTAATCTTTTATAGAGCCTTGTACTTGTGTTAAATTTAGTTCACTCGCAAGTGCACGAGTCTTGTAGAGTCGGCAAGTAAGGTATCGATCTCACAAGGAAATGTTCGAACTTTAAAATCCCAAATTTAATTTAAATTAGCCAAATACTAAAAACTACAAGAAATAAAAAAAATTCTAATTCAACTGAATGAGATTAATCAGGATCAAGAATTCCTCCATTTAGTTTATGTTTTTCTATTATTTAAACTCCTAAATTCCTACGTATCTGTCTAAAAATCAATCTTACAATCACGGATGATTTAGCAATAATAAATCAAGATAATAAAAAAAGAATATTCTTCTTCTTTTATTGGTCATACAATATCATTAAACAATTAGATGCACCCGATGATGAGAAACAAATCAATATCTAATTCTAGAACTGTTTTAATCGATCAAACACTAATTTGATTTAAGTATCAAAGAATGCATGACAGAACCTGAATCCAAAACTATTCAAATTAATTTAGAAGCAAATATTAAGCATTGAAACACATAAGCATGGAGAATAATTAAAAAGTAAGACAATCATCATTTAGGAGTTATCCTAACCCTAATCATAAATTAGCTACTCATTATACATGATTCAAAGAAATAAAACAAGACATTGACATTGAAGAATCTAAAAAAATCAACTAAACTTTATTCAACAATGAAGTTAACAATTTCTTGCAAATAAATAGAAGAAAAGAACATAAATGAATTTATTCTGCTTGCTACTCGGTGTTGCTAATAAGATCAGCTACTTGCTGCTTGTTGTTGGAAGAACAACTTAAAAATCTCGAAAAATAGCTGTCCAAAAATAATCCCTTTGAATAGTAGTATTTCCTTCTTGTTGCTCCTCCCTTTTTATAATGGAACTAGTTGTTTGTTTGTTTGGTATAGGATTTGGTTTGTTTGGATATGAGATTTGGTTGGGATTTTTGCTACCTGATTTGTTGGGATTTGGTGGGATTTTGCTCTGATTTGTTGGCTGATTTGTTGGGATTTGGTGTAAAATTTTACTGATTGTTTTGTTGGGATTTTACTGGCTTCAACATGTGTCAAAACAAACATGCAAATCCTCTCTTAGAGATGTTGTAATTGCATTACTAAAATCAATGAATGCATACTATATGAGGTTTTGCCAATATCTAATAAAATAGGTCTAATTCAAGTTTTTACAAAGGAGAATGGTGATAATGCAGTGACAATGTTCAGTAAATATGCTTGAATATAAGACTCTACACAACCCCAAATCTAGATTTTGCTAGACCTCGAGCAAAAAAGAAGCAGGAAAATCCTAATTCACTTTCACGGGAATCACGGTTACATTTAGCTCGTGCAACAAGCTTTTAAACCCCTAGCTTTCAAACTAGTGGACAAGTTGTGTCCCGTAAGGATTTGCAGTGAATCTACCCACAAAATTCAAAAAGTTTTTTAAGCATAATTTTAGATACTTATATTATTAGAATTTCTAAGGCACATGGTTTTATAATTTTGACCCAACTTTAAGTTTTTTTCAACTATTTTGAGTTTTCACCATTAATTTGTTATTTTAGAGTTTAAAAAAAATGGCGTACTTGCCTGCGCAGTGAATTGTTTTGGATCTAACATGATTAAGATTCAATCTCACAATTGCTAGCACTAATAAGTACTTAAAAATTTATTATTGACCTCAAACCTAATTCAAAATCTTACTAATCTATTTAGGATTACGAGATGTTTGAATGTCTACTTTAGCACCTCATGGGCTTTATCTGTGATATTCTAGCTTAATCATGTTTTTACAAAGACGACTTTCACACATTTGCTTAAGGTCATTCCATCATTCATTTTCTTTTGTTTTGTTGTTTTTTAATATTTTATTTCTTTTTATTTTATTTCTTTTATAAATTGCTTCTTTTACTTTTATGATGAGTTTTTCATGTAGCGAACAATGAGTCAACAACTCCCACACTAGTTGGCGTAAAGTGTCAGGATTTAAAATTTTCCCACAGACCTATTTTCGACATCCACATCATAAGCCCGCAATTGTAGATCTTAACAAAATGTAGCCCTTTCTTATGTACTTGATTTAATTCACTGGTTGTCTTTTTCTTTTTACGCAATTTTCTCTTTATCTTTTCATAAAGCAAACAAGTGAAGATAGTTTTGGTTCATCAGGCCTCTAGGTAATTATTAGATCAACAATTGCTACATAGATCCTTAAAGTGTAAGTCCGTGTCGTGAAAATACAAGCTTCTAAATTTTCAAGACTCTGAAAACAGATTAAGGATACAAACTCATTTTTAAGTTATGGCTCAACTATATTGTTAGGGTTTATAAATTTTTACCAAGTGCTTTATCATTCTAGAATAAAATACATATAAATTAAATTCCAAAAAAATTCTAGAAAATTTTCTCAATTTTTTTCAGTTTTTCAATCAATTTTTTTCAATTTTTTCGAAGAACAAATAGAATAAAACAGGCATCTCACTCCCAACCCTAAACTTGACACTGTCCTCAATGTTAAAAAAAATGAATTTGCATGAATGCACACATATATGATAATACAATGCAACAAAGTAAAGCTTTAGAAATTACCTCTGATAGATGAGTGAACATAGTGTCTTTTATTGTCAATAACAAAAAGATAACTACTATAAAACAAATCTCTAGCAGGTATATAGATCAATCCTGGTAAGCATGCAGAAGTATTTTCTCTTCCTCTGGACTTTTCAACTAAAAAATAGTTTCAACCGTTGACCGTTCATTTTAAAAATAGTATCATTTTTAGGATTCTTAATTTTAATAACCCATATGGATAGACAGCGTGTATAGTAAAAGGGTTTGTCCACTTCTTAACTTTTCAGTGAACAAATGTAGGCGTTACTTATACAAGAGAACTTTCTCCCCTAGACTAAACACTTTCCTCAGAATGTGCTTATTATGATATTGTTTCATTCGATTTTATAACTTTTAGCACAATCATGAGCATCATTTCTAATTTGTTAACTCAATTGCAATTTCCTCTGAGTTCTTGCCTTATTGAGATCAAAATTGAGTTACTTCACAGCCCAATATGCGCGATGTTATAACTCTATAGGGAGATGATAAGCCTTACCATATACAATCGATATGGGAACATCCCAGTAAGAGTTCTAAAAGCAGTATGGTATGTCCACAAGCATCACTCAGTCTTAGATACCAATCCTTCCTAGTTGAGTTAACCATCTTTTCTAAATTTCTTTTTATCTCTCTATTAGATATCTCGACTTGACCGCTTGTTTGTGGGTGGTAAGGAGTAGCAATTTTATAAATGACAAAATATTTGAACATAAGTTTCTTAAAATCTTGATTTTAAAAATGCTTCCCCCATCACTTATAATGGCACGTGGTGTATCAAATCGAGCAAAAATTTTCTCTTTAAAAAATTGGATCACCACTTTGTGATCATTAGTTATACATGCTTTGACATCTACTTATTTTGACACATAGTCGACAGCGACAAGGACGTACACATTACCAAAAGAATTTGGAAATGATGTCATGAAATCTATACCTCATACATTAAAAAATTCAACAACCAGAATTGAATTAAGGGGTATCATGTTTCTTTTCGAAATACTCCCTAACTTTTGGCATCAATCACAAGCTTTACAATATTCATGAGAATCATGAAAAATGAAAGGCCAATAAAATTCATACTATATAAATTTTTGCAACAGTCTTCTTAGAATTAGAGTGCCTTCCGTAAGTGTCATCATGACAAAAGGAAATGAAAATACTCATCTGGCATGCATCTTCTAATAACCTGGCGTAACACCCCGATCTTGGAACACATACCCAGATACGTCTCCCGATTTTTTTCGCTTGTATTATTCTATTTTTACGCATATTATTTTGGGTTTTGGCTTGTATTCAGTAGACCAGAGCCCAGCCCAGGACCCAGACTTGAGCGAGCCCAAGCCCAAGATCCTGAGCTTGGCTTGTTTTATTATTTTATTATTTTATTATTTTATATATTTTTATTTTTTATCTTTTTCTTTTCCTTTTTTTCTTTTCTTTTTTCCTTTCCTTTCTTTCTTTCCTTTCTTTTCCCTGGCTCCATATGTGGCTAACCACCCCTACACTACCTCTCATATCTCAACTACTCCACCCACTCTCACCTACCCCCTCTCTCACTTTATTTCTCTCATCTTTTCATACTCTCTCACTCTCACTCTCATTCTCCCTGGCTCTTCCCCACTCTCGCAACTCCTCTCCCCTCTCATTCTCTGTATTTTCTCTGTCCTCACTTGGCAATCGGTAACCACCAGGTCAGCCACAAGCCCCCGGGCTAAGCCCCATTTTCTCCACTCTCTCCTTCTCTTTCTCCTTCATCTCTCTCCTTCGGCTGCACCCCCACCTCTTCTCGTCGAGCCCAACAGTATCATCAGCTTCCCAGCAGCCCCGCACGCGACCCACAACCCCCAACCAGCCTCCCTACCCCCGGCTAGCTCCTCATCTTCTTCCTACTCGGCGCACCAAGCCCCCAATTGCACACCACCATCACCTCACTTCTCCCTCTTCCTTACCTCTGGCTGCCGCCCAGGCCACTGCCGACCACTCACCTGACCGACCACCTGCACCCCTGCCTGGCCACCTCCCCATCTCCTCTCTTTCCTGCCCACTCTCTCTTCTTCTTTCTATCTCTCTTTCCCTCTGTTATGTTCTCTTTGGTTTTATCTTTTTTCCTCTCTCATGTTCTATCTCTGTCCCTGTCCCTCTTTCTCCAGTCTATCTCTCTCATTGTCCCTCTTTTTTCTCTCTCTCTCGTCTTACCCTCTCTTCCACTCTATTCTCTCTCTCTCTCACGCTCTCTATCTCATTCTCTCTTATTCGCTTTTTCTCTGTAAATCTCTCTCTGTTTCTCTCTCTTCCATCTCTCACTTTCACTCTAATTCTCTCTCTTCTACTCTATCTATTTTCTCCCTCTCTCTTTCTTCTGCTCACTTTCTCTCCCCCTCTCTGTTTCTGTCTCCCCCACTTTCTCTCTCTCTCTCTTTTATCTTTCTCTTTCGCTTTATCTCTCTTTTCGCGCATTGTGCGCTATCTTTGCTGGAGCTCCGCCACCAGAGTCCGCCGTCGTGCCCCGATCGTTGATAGGTGAGTGCTCGTTATATGTTTATGCGGGTGCTTGATATTTGCTTGTGCGAGTGTTTGCTACATGTTTTGCGGGTGCTTGTTATTTGTGTAAGCGAGTGTTTTTTAACTGAGTGCTTATTCTTGTACTAGGATTATTTCTTGATAGGGTGACCCCAGTGGTCTTAGCCTACGGGCTCTCTTTACCCTTCGGGCTTACCCTTCGGGCTTCACTTCAGCCTCTGTGCTCTTAGCGCTTTACTGCTAGCTCCGCTACGGGCGTAGCTTCGCCGTGAGCATTGGCTAAGCGTTCACACATTAGCTGTGTCGCAAGGGTTGGCTAAGTCTTCATACGCTAGCTTCACCGTGAGTGTCTAGCTACGCCACAAGCGTTAGCTTCGCCTGCATTAGCTTCGCTGCGAGCGATAGCTTCGCCATGCGTGTTAGCGCCTAGCTTTGTGCCAGTTTCGTCGGAAGCTTAACTTCGCTGTGTCCCTAGCGCTATGCGCTGCAAGCCTAGCTTCGCCTATGGCTTAGCTTCACCATACACGACCTAGCTTAGCCCCTTCTGGCTATGTTATAGTTTGATTTATTATTATTAATATGTTTGTGAAGAATTTCAAATATTTCCTTATACCATTTTCTTGTACTATGTCGCATAACCTGTTACTGCATGATGTTGTGATTTTGTACTTATATTGTTGTACTTCACCCGGTACCATGACACCTGACCCGTTAATTACCTGATTCGTGATTATCACCTTTACAGGGACTTGACACCTATTATCATGTTATACACCCAGAGATCATGTACCCCTGTACCACACATGTTCCTCTTGTTATTATATTCATGTTAATCCCCTTAAACCAATAATTATGGACATAAATCTTAATAATTGGACAACTTACACTAGAATGAGGGAAACTGATAGAGTCAATATGGCTACGTGTTTATAATGGTCAAATGTTGTGCAATTGAAACTTCAATTCTACCTAAGGGCCACCAGGAGTTCTGGTAGGGAAATTTCATTCCTTCCAAGATATAAAAATATGACCCTTACTACTTAGCGGCAGGTTCCGACTCAGTACCGAATGCTCTTGAGGTCGTTGTCTCGGATATGCACGAGGCCCACTATAAACATGGTTAATCCCCTATCAGTTTTCAATAACCAACCTTACCTTACTCATATGTGGATGCATGTGTACTGGGATGTCGAGACACATACCTAGACATACGGGTCAGACGAGTAATAATAATTATATTATAATAAGCTGATTGCATACTACCAAATTTAACACTGATTTCATGTTACTTGGCCTTGTTGTGATTAGTCTATGCTTGTATAACTTGTGACACGATACATTACTCGGTACACGATACAGCTTAATTAACCAAACGACGATAATATTAGAAACGTGTGTTATTTGGTCACTCCCTCATTCGGATATTAGTGCTCGTATATCATATTCAAATGAGTTCTGTTGGAGTACAAGCTCTAGTGTGGACCGTCAGTGATATGGGATACAGGAAAGAGAATAATTGAAATATCAGGTAGTATGATTATTATTGTTGTATAACTCAAAATACAACACATTAATTTACTTATTCATATGGCTTGCCATTGTATTATAGTTCTCCAATTCATATTTGTACGACTTGAGCTGGACACCCTGTTTTGCTATGTATGATTGCTTGGACATACTGTTTTATTATGCATTATTTATACACACCCATTGGGTAACACAATGCTTCATACAAGTATGATTGTCTGTGCTACTCTATTAATTTACCTGATTTTCTTGTTTGCTGGCTTGTACTTGTATGACTGAGCCACATCACTATGATCATGTACATATGTGATTGCTTGTGCACGCTATTTGGTTTCATTTTATGTACTCGCTGGGTTATTTTCTGACAATCCTGAACTTGCATATCCAAATCCTGAAGTGTGGAACGAAGTAGACCTTGTCGTGAAAGACCAGGTCTTCCTTGAGGAGTTAGTGGATCAGCCGTAGTTCATCCCCGACTACCCTCTCTTGTCCGGCTCATTAGATTCCATTTTTGCAGCTCGCGAGCATCTTTCAGTTTTGTTATATACTTTGTAGATCATACTTTTTGCTCCTCTTGATGATGTAATACTCTTGCAATATTATGTTACAATCTGTGATAACTGAATACTTATACTTTTTGTTAGAATGTATAATATCACATACTTTCGTACTCTGACTCCTCTACTGTACTGATGCTTAGCGTAACATGCGTGAGGCTATTCTCGTCATGCGTATGTACGTTACAGTAGCATCTCTGTACCCGCCAGGGTGGGGCGTTTCATCTGGTTTGGGCAATACTTGAACAAGTATGGATCATCACAAAAGAAATATTTTGCTTTGACTTAAAAATGACTTATCTTGCTTACTCCAATGAGAAGGCATTTGGCTCGTAGCAAGATAGTTGCAAAAATCAGCATACCAGGTAACTTGAAAACATTCATTAATTTCTTATCAGTAAAGAACTCAGAGATAGGAATGGAATCGGATGAAGACTCTATAATAAGCCTAGACTAGTGATCTGCTACAACATTCTCGAAACCTTTATTGTCTCGAATCTCTAAATCAAACTCTTGTAGCATTAAGATCCAATAAATTAAACATGCTTGAGCATTCTTCTTAGAAAGAAGGTGCTTAGCCACATGATCGAAAAAGATGATGACCTTAGACCCTAAGAGGTAGGATCTGAACTTGTCTAATACAAACACAATTGCTAATTATTCTTTCTCAATGGTGGAATAACTTAGTTGTGCATCATTCAAAGTTTTATTAGCATAATAGACCACATGAGGTAGTCTATTAACACGCTGCCCTAAAACTACTCCAATTGCATCCCTAAAACTACTCCAATTGCATAGTCAGATGTATCACACATAATCTCAAAGGGCTCTTCCCAATTCGATGGTTGAATAATAGGGGCATAAGTTAACATGAATTTGAGTTGCTTAAAGACTTTCAAACACTCATCAACGAAGACAAAAACATCTTTGGCAAGTAAATTACACAAGATCTAGAGAATTTGTTGAAATTCTTAATGAATCTATGATTAAATCTAGCATGTCCTAAGAAAGATCTAATCTCTTTCACCGTATAAGGCGCCGGAAGGTTGAGAATCAAATCGACCTTAGCCTTGCCAACTTTTATTCCCTTGACAGGAATGATGTGCCCTAAGACAATCCCTTTCTTTATTATGAAATGACATTTTTTCAATTCAACACCAGATTTTACTCGTTGTATCTTTTAAGACTAGTGACAGGTAGTGCAAACACTTCTCAATAGATGACTCAAACACTGAAAAATTATCTATAAACACCTCAAGGAAATATTCGACCATATCAGAGAAGATAATCATGCACCGCTGAAAAGTGGCAGGTGCATTGCATAACCCAAAGGGCATGCAACCATAGGCAAACATCCTAAAGGGGCAAGTGAAAGTAGTTTTCTCTAGATCCTCGTATGCTATTGGGATATGATTATAGCCAGAATAACCATAAAAAAATAATAGTAAACATGACCGGCTAACCTCTCAAGCATTTGACCCATAAAAGGCAAAGTGAAGTGATCCTTTCTAGTAACAATATTAAGTTTGCGATAATCAATGCAAACACACCATCCTGTTTGAACATGGTTAGGCACTAACTCATTTTTCTAATTTTGAGCTACCATGATTCCAAACTTCTTTGGCATAACGTAAGCTGAACTAACTCATGCACTATCAGAAATGGGGTAAATGATATATACATCTAATAATTTCAACACCTCAGCTCTAATACATCCTTCATTGCAGGATTCAATCTCTGTGGTGGTTCACAAGAATTTTTAGTATTTTCTTCCATATGGATTCGATGCGTAACCACATCGGGACTAATTCTCTTAATGTCAACTAAAGACCATCATATTGCTTCCTTATACTCACTAAGAACACTCAACAACTTACTCTCTTATTTCTTATTCAAATCAGATGACATGGAGGGTTCAACAGTGCCTAGAAACACATATTTGAGTGTATCAGGTAATGGCTTTAGATCTAAATCAGGGGGCTCTATGATGGATGTGAGAGATGGAGATGAAAACTGTGATGGTGGAAGAGGTTCTACTTTGGTTTCCGGTTGCCAACATCCATGAGAGTTGCTAACTCTAACAGTGCATTTACCTTTTCAAAAGATTCCTCCCAATCAAAATCATCCCTAAAATGAAGAAGACATGTCTCAACAATATTTCAGAATGAAATTGCACCCAAGTGTTCTCGACCAGACTCTCGATCATGTCAACTTCAGAAATATCATCAATGTCCGAAGGTTGTTGACTGACACAAAATCATATTGCCAAAATATATCTTCATAATTCCATTTTGAAAATGAATGAATGCGTTAGCAGTGACTAAGAATGATTGTCCTAAGGTCATAGCAACATGATTGCTAGGGATCGGAACAAGTTCAATGTCCAAAATATGCACTCCACTGGAAACATGAACTTATTAATTTAAATAAAAACACTCAACAATTCTTTGAGGATACTTGACAGAATGATCTACCTAAGACAATCAAATCTAAATCGATTTCATCTCTTCAAGACCTAATTGCTTGTACACTGATTACGACAGTAAGTTAACCCTCACCCTTAAATCAAATAAAGCTTTGTCAATCACATGATTGCTAATGACACACAATATGGTTGGCCAACCAGGGTCTTTAAATTTAGGTGAGATGTTTTGGATAATTGAATTGACTTGCTCAGCGAGAAAAGCTTTCTTTTGCACTTTAGATCTTCGTTTGTGTATGCAAAGGTCCTTCAGAAACTTGGCATAAGAAGGAACTTGCTTGATGGCATCAAGGAATGAAATATGATCTCAACTTGTTTAAATAAATCTATCATCTTATTAAAATTCTCTCCTATCTTAGCTCGAGATAATTGTTGGGGAAAAGGTGGTCTAGGAATGAAAGTTTGCTTTGACAAATTTCTGGACTTAGATTCACTAGGGCCTTGAGTGATTACCCTATCCTTTGCTAAACTATCCTGATTATTTAGGGTGACAACGTCCTCTTCTCTCTCTGATTCAACTCGTTCGGGATTTAGCTTTTCAACACTCGTCTTTCATACGTAAAAGCTGTGACTGCTTGAACATGCTCTCTTGGCATGCCCGAAGTGGATGGCTGACTAACCTCATAGTGACCTTTTGGGTTTGGAATAGGTTGATTAGGAAATTTTTTGGTTCTCTCTCACTAATCTTAGTTGCTAACTGACCCATCTGATATTAAAGCTGTGAAATCGCTTGGATATTTTCTAAGCTAACAGCTTTCATTTCATGGATATTCGTATTAGTTCCAGTAATGAATTTCTCTAACATGACCTCTTGGTTGGATGGCTGTTGTGGAGGTGCAACCATATGCTGATTAGGTGGAGGAGCAATAGAGATAGGCTGGTTAGGAGGACGAAATTGGTTGAATCCTGATGGTCCTACTTGGTTGGGTTGAGGTTATGCTTGTCTCCAAGAAAAATTGAAGTAATTTCGCCAATTAGGATTATAAGTTTCAGAGTATTAATTACTGAATGGTTTCCTAAATTGGTTCAAAGTATTAACTTGCTCGCTCATACCCTTTTGGTTCCCTAAAGAAGAACACTATCACATTATACATAGAACTGGGGCCCACACTACATATATCGTGTTGAACTTGACTCTCAGCCTTCATGGCCTGACTTAAGATTAATGCATCCATCTTACATGTCAAACTATCTAATCGCACATTCAAACTCACATCACTTTGAACCTTATATACTTTTTTCTTTAACTGTGATGATCCTCGATTCTCAAGATTGAAACCCGTTACTGAAAATTCTAAGCTAATCTCTCAAAAATAGCCCAACCTTCACGTGTCCTTTTGGCCATAAATAATCCACCACTCATGAATTCCACAAGGTTATTGTTCGAATCTGTCAGTCCATTGAAAATATTGGACCAACATCATTTCTCAAAATTATGGTGTGGAGACTTGATTTGGAGATCCTTAAACTTTTCCATGATTCATGAATTTCTCTCTTTTTTGCTTGAAAGTGGAGATTTTCCGTCTATATTGATTTATCCTAGGCATGGGGTAGAATTTAGAGACAAATTTGAAGTTTAGATCTCTCCAAGTCGTAATCGAGTTGGACTCTAATTGATTCAACCAAGCTCTTGCTTAGTCTTTTAATGAAAATAAAAAAAGCTTTAACCTAACTGACTCATCAAAAAAGTATTGAAATTTGAATATGGAGTAGATGTTTAAGAACTCATCAATATGAGTGTACGGATTTTTATTTTTCTTACCATAGAAGTAGGAAGCAACTGGAGAATGGCACGTTTGGGTTCAAAGTGGGTTACGTTGGTATTAGCTAATACAACTCTTTGAGGGTTGTGTCTCATTTGGAGCGAAGCGCTCCTTTAGAGTCATGTTATCATTTTCAACATTATTATGATCGTCAGCCATTTCAAATGTAGAAGAGTTGACCAAGCACAGATTCAAACAAAGTGACTCACTCATGACAAGTCGATGCGCGTTATCACGAGCCCAAGCAATCCATAAGAATTTTAAGATTCAAGCTGATTCTAGTTCGAAAAAATGATGTACACTCAATTGACTCAACAAGATAAATCCGTTTCTTTATCTTGATTTTAGTTCAAAGGTAGTCATTTTTTTGCCACTAACTGGCTGGATGGATTATGCACTTACTGGCTGAATCCGTCAAATAAGTGGTTCAGTCCTTCCTCCAAGTTAGGGACCGCCACAATGGGTGAGCCACCCTTTCTTGACAAGAAAGTTCCCTCTTAAAAGCTTGAAGGTGTTCACCTAAGTGCTCCCATAATATATCCCACTTTATGAGCTCAAAAATCCTAGCGATCAAGTTCTAATCAAGTATTAAATTAATTCAGGCTTAGAAAAACCTATATGAGATTGCGATTTTTGAGCTAAGGAGCGGGTGATAAAATCCCGATCTTATGTGAGGGGGACAACTCTTAAAATATTTTTAGTTTAAAGATGCTCTAATGCACTCAAAACAAACACTTCAGAACACCCCTTGAAGGAGATTTATGCGTAAGGTAAGAAAATACAAACTTCTCAGTAGACTCTGTTTGCAATTTTTTTATGTTTTACTTTAGCAAGCAGAAATTATTAGCAACTCCTGTTATCCTAAAAAAAAAATCCAAACAATTGAAGTCAATATATATATATATATATATATATATATATATATATATATATATATTTGTTTTTTTTTTAAGAAAAGAAACAACTAGTAGAAAAATCAAATCTAGGTTTTCAAAACAGTTTCCAATATAACTCCCCAACATTGACGCCAAAATCTATTGTGCTAAAATTAATTCACTCGCAAGTGCACAAATCTTGTGGTGTCGACAAGCCAGGTATCGATCCCACATGGAAATGTTCGAACTTTGAAATCTCAAATTTAATTTTAACCTAGCTGGAAAATTAGAGTCCAAATATTAAAAACTACAGAAATCAGAAAAAACTTCTAATTTAACTAAATGAGATTAACCAGGGTCAAGGATTCCTCCATTTAGTTTATGTCTTTTTTTTATTATTTAAACTCCCAAATTCCTATGCAACTGTATAGAAATTAATCTTACAATCACGAATGATTTAGCAATAATAGATTAAGAAAATAAAAAAGGACTCTTCTTCTTTTGGTCAAGCAATATCATTAAATAATTAGATGTATCCGATGCCGAGAAACAACCAATATCTAATCTAGAACTGTTTTAATCGACCAAATACTAATTTGAATTTATTTAAATATTAGAGAATGCATGATAGAACCTGAATTCAAAATTATCCAAATTAATTTAGAAGTAAGAATTAAGCATTGAAACACACAAACATGGAGAATATTAAAAAAGGAAGACAATCATCACTTAAGAGTTATCTTGACCATATTCACAAATTAGCTACTCATTACGTATGATTCAAAGAAAATAAAACAAGACATCGACATTGAAGAATATGAAAAAATCAACTAAACTTTATTCAATAATGAAGATAACAATTTCTTGCAAATACATAAAAGAAAAGAAAATAAAAAACTTATTTTTCTGATGCTCGATGTCACCAGTAGGATCAACTGTTTGCTGCTTCTTGTTGAAAGAACCAGCTGAGCTGCTGAATCTCGAAAAATAGCTCTCCAAAATAATCCCTTTGATTTGGTAGTATATCTCTATTGTTGCTCCTCCTTTTTTATAATGGAACTAGCTGTTGGTTTGTTGCATATAGAATTTGGTTTGTTTGGATATGGGATTTGGTGGGATTTTTGCTGGTTGGTTTGTTGGAGTTTGGTGGGATTTTGCTGGTAGATTTTTTGGCTGATTTGTTGGGATTTTTTTGGCTGATTTGTTGGGACTTGGTGAGATTTTGCTGTTTTTTTTTTAAATTTTGTTGGCTTCAACATCTGTCGAAACAGAAATGCAAATCCTCTATTAGAAATATTGTAATTACATTACTAGAACCAGTGAATGCATACTATGTGAGGTTTTGCCAATATCTGATAAAAGTGGTCTAATTCAAGTTTTTGTAAAGGAGAATGGTGATAATGCAGTGCCAGTGTTTAGTAAAAATGCTTGCAAGACTCTGCAGTACTCACATAAACTAACCCCATTGATAAGAAAAGGCCTAGTTGACAACAATGATGATAACTGCAACATTGAATCTCAACCTTAAACCTATTACATTTGTTCGGAGTTGAAGAAACTGAGGTCTCTAAACAAAAGTCAGAGATCTGGTTACATTCATGTGGTTATCTGTAGGTGTCATTAATGAGCTTTATAGACTTATTCTTGCTAGTTCTTCATTTCTCAATTTCTAACTGTATTTTGGCTAACTGCTCCATCAGTCTGTAACTTGCTTACACATACGACCAATATTTTTAACACATAACTTGCAACTATCTTTCCATGCATTTTTTTTTTTTTTGCCTTGACTGTTTCCTTCAATGGTTTACAGTTAACTTGTCTGCAAATTATTTCCATATATCATCTTTAGAGATTTTTAACCACCTTCTCATTTTTATAGGTGTCCAATCTTCTCTTCGTGGACTTTCCAGCAGGTACTGGATACTCCTATGCTGACAGCACCGAGGACTATATTTCAGATGATGTAAAATCAGTTTCAGATTTATATGAATTTGTTTTAAAGGTAAGCAAATTCTCAGTTTCCATTTCATGACTTCAGTTAGTTCACTTTGCACTTGTAAACTATGATAGCTGTTGACTGTTGTTGTTCAGTGGTTTGCTGAGTATCCTGAGTTCGTCCAAAATCCGTTATATTTGGCTGGATGCTCTTACAGTGGTGTGGTAGTTCCAGCACTAGTACAGGAGATAGCGAATGGTAAGGTCATTCTTCACCTTTTCCGGTGAGGTAACACAGTGCCATTTATGAATATATGACCCTTTTATAGGAGAACATGAGTTTATACGTATACATTTTTCCTTGTTGATCACAAACTATTTCAATATATACCTCCATTATTCCCTAACATGCTTGTATCTGATTTACTTGTGCAGGAATTGAAGCTGGGAATGAACCAACTTTAAATCTTAAGGTTATATAACTCTGTACAGGAATCATGCATAATAGAAGCTCCTTCATGTTTATCAAGTCATGTTATCATCAATTACATGTTATGAATTCGGGAAATGACGCCCCCACGACCGGATCAACTGGGGCGGCGCAACGGAAACAAACCACAGGATCTATTAAGACAACTTGAAGAAGAGGAGAAGAAGATATTTTAAAGTAGATAAAAAGCCAACAAACAATATAACGTGGTTCCACCGATCAGACAGATCGTGTGTACGTCCACGGAAGAAGGGAGAGAAACTTTATTAAAACTTTAAGAAGTATAATAAGAAATACTTACACCTCACGCTAAGAAAATTACAAACCCTTGATGGTCGTCAAGAACAGCGACCCCTTGTGGGCAAGCTTCTCTCTCGAATCTCTCACCTAGATGAATTACACCTTTAGGAATTAAAAATTCATTGCATTCTCTTGGAATATATTGAAGGCCACCCCTAAGGGGTTATAAATCATAAAACTCTTATAATTCTAAACAAACTTCATCAATACGAACAATCACGGCCTCAGAGTAAAGGAAACTCGAATCTAACTCGGAATCAAAACAGATCCAGAAAAGAAAACTGACAGATCTGACATTAGTCGACTGGGCTAGGGTATTAGTCGACTATTAGTATTAGTCGACTAGTCCCAAATCCTAGTCGACTACTCTGACAATTTCTGAGAACCCCAACTCTCTTTTGGCCAAACCTAGTCGACTACACAATATATTAGTTGACTAATCCAAGTGATTAGTTGACTATACCCTGTATTAGTCGACTACTCCTGTGCACAGATTCTTATACACATCCGTTCTTTGATCTTTGAGTTTTCGTCTACTTTCACGACATATTCACGTCATAATCTAACAATCTTCCTATTGACTTGGATATGTCCAAGTCCGAGAATAACCACCATGCTCCATGTGCTCGCATCTATACAATTGAACAAACTTGACTTCATCTCCATCTCACTCTCTCTTCTCCATAACCCCCACATGGGATCACAACTTGATTAGGTCAAATAAGTTCAGGCCAACCTGAACTTTATTTTCCAACGATCTCCTTGATCTACACAAGATTTATGAGACTTTGCTCCACCATAAGAGTAATAATCTGGACTATCTTATGGCGCGTCTAGTCTCAATTTCTCCTTGGGGTACAATTAAACATCCGAGCTCAAAACCATCATAGTCTCTGATTGCTCCACAACCGTCGTTTTTGAAGCCGAGGATAACTACAATCCACCAACTGTAACTTCTGAATTTTGCAACATATACACATTGCCGACACGTTCGGCCTGAAATTTCACATGGGCCTTTTAGAGACTTCATAAGATCACCTTCAGAACTGAAACTAAACTCTTCCCCTTGTAGGCTCCAAGAGAGATGAGGTTGTACTTTGATTCGGGAACATGATGAATACCTTGTAATGCAATGAAACATCTATCATAAGACTGAAACTGGATTATTTCTTCACCAATCACCTTACTTGTAGCAGAATTTTCCATGAAGACTTTTCCTTTTTGAACCGAAGTGTATGAAGAGAATATTTTTCTATTGGAACTGATGTGCTGTGAACATCAAGAGTTAATAATCTATCTTTATTACCAACTGATCTGTTTGTAAAAGATCGAATGTCGCAATGTTCATCTTCTCCAATCAATTCAGTGACATTAGCATCTGGTTGTTTCTTCTTTCGAAGCCAACAATCAGCTCTAATGTGCCCTTTCTTGTGACAATAGTTGCATATCAAATTTCTATGTTTTGAGTTACTCGTGAAACTTCTATTATTATTTTTCTCCCTTGAATGATGAACTTGCCCAGAATCATCATGATGAGACTCACCTATCAATTGGGTGTCAATTTTATTCTTGTTGAGCAGATGCTCCTTGACCTCATTGACCTTAATTGTTGACTTGCCTTCATAGATGATAGCTTCCCTAAAAATCTTATATGAAAAAGGTAAAGTGTACAGTAATAGAAGTGTTTGATCTTCATCTTTTATTTTAACCTCTATCTTATTAGATCATTGATAATAGAAAAAAAACCTTGTAATGTGAGATTTGATAAGTGTACTTTCATGCATGCGGAGAAGAAAGAAACACTGCTTCAAAATCAACCGATTCGTCAATGACTTCTGTAGATAGTTCTTGAAGTCGCTCCCACAATGAGGATGTTGGTTTCTTTATAGAAAATTCATACAATACTTTATCCGCCAAACAAAGCTGAATAGTCGTCAAGACTTTCTCATCCAACTCCTGTCAAGTTTTTTCTTTCATGTCTTGAGATTTTTTCTCCCTTCCGAGTAGTGCTTTCTTCAACCCACTCTGGGTAAAGATGGCGTTTATCCTAATCTGCTACCTACTAAAATTGATGATATCATCGAATTTTTAAATATCGAACTTGATCGCAGACATCTTCAAGTTGACCTTACTCTGAAATCAATTGTTGTGAATTCGAAGAAGGACGCCCCCATGACCGGATCGACTGGTGCGGCGTAGCGAAAATAAACCACAAGGTCTACTAAGAAACTTGAAGAAGAGAAGAAGATATTTCAAAGTAGATAGAAAGCCAACAAGTAATATAACGTGGTTTCACCGATCAGACAGATCATGTGTACGTACATGAGAGAAGGGAGAGAAAGTTTATTAAGTCCTTGATGGTCGCCAAGAACATCGAACCTTTGTGGCTAAGTTTCTCTCACAAATCTCTCACCTAGATTAATTACACCCTTAAGAATTATAAATTCAGTAAATTCTCTTCGAATATATTGAAGGTCACCCCTATGAGATTATTTATAAACCATAGAGCTCTTCTAGTCCTAAATTTCATCAATATGAACAATCACCGTTTCAACATAAATAAAACTCGAATCTAACTCGAACTCAAAACAGATCCAGGAAAGAAAACTGTCAGATCTGACATTAGTCGACTAGGTCAGGACATTAGTTGACTAATACATAGTGTTGACTATTTTCATATCCTAGGCGACTATCGCCTCTAAATTCTGAGAACCCCAACTCTCTGTTAGCCAAACTTAGTTGATTGCACAATGTATTAGTCGACTAATCCAGGTGATTAGTTGATTATACCCTGTATTAGTCGACTACTCCTGTGCACAGATTCTTATACACGTCCGTTTTTTGATCTTCGAGTTTTCGTCTGCCTTCACGACATATTCACGTCATAATCCTAACATTACAAGAATTTATATTTAATATCACATATGAGTGTTAGGATTTTGCCTTATTTTCAAGAGGATATAATGGTCCAAGAAAATCTAATTGAGTTGGAAAAGATGATGGCTTGAAGAAGTAGAAGAAGCAAATCAAGGTGAAGCAGTTTCCTTTTTAGGCGATTGCGAGTTTCTTTTTCAGGAGGAGTATGAATAGAATTCAATTCCTATTCAATGAAGATTTATTTTTAAATATTAAAAGATCTAGAATTCTTTTAGATCAAGGTGATCAACTCCTAATAGGATTAATTGATCAAGATTCTTCAAGCATCCAATGGCCAAGATCATCTCATAGTCCAAATAGGAGTTGTATTGTAAAATTCTATAAATAAATATTGTAACTCAGTATTGTAAATTGGAGCAGAGGAACAAAATAAAGTTGTGGTGAACAACAATATAAGGTACTAAAAAGCTAAGAAAAAGAGGAGTAAGGTGAAGATGCATAGAAGAGGTATACTCTTGTAATATAGGTATAGATTCAAGGGAAGGAGAATGCTCTTGTGTCATCTAGAGGAATGTTAGATCTTTTTATATCAAGTTTATTAGTAAGCTCTCTCAAGTTCTCTCCTCGTGGACGTAGGCCAAGTTTGGGCCGAACTACGTTAAATTGTGTATTTTTCTTCTTATATCTTTTAATATTCATCTTGTGTGCTCGAGGTAATCGATCTCATGTCGTGCTTGAGGTCATCGGTGGGGGTATTTGAATCTTCTAACTATTGGTATCATAGTAAGTATGGTATCTCAGATTATGCACGCAACAATTGGTATCAGAGTATATCAATTTCGTCTACGCCAAATGGTATCAGAGCTGATGGTGTTCGTTCGAGACTTGAGTGCTCTAGATGAAGAAGAAGATGTCAAGTCGATAGAGTTCGGCAGAGGCATCAAGATGAAGAAAATAACAAGAAAGTTCAGATTTATTGTAAGGTAAATATCGATGACTTTTGGAGTGTATTGATTAAGGTGGAGCGTCAAGGCTCAATGATGCTCAAATCTGAACATGATACATGCGGAGATGATGATCAGATCATCGCTAATGGCGGACGACAAGACGAGCTCGATGAGCTCATGGAGGCATCGCACAAGGCATCCTATGGAGTCTTGCTGCGACAACAAGTCTAAGGAAAAACAATAAAGAATGATGAAGATGATCAATGGACGAGATTGATGAAAGGTAGATCGTGCAATTGTAGCGGATTCAGACGATCAAGGTATCGAACACTATGTTTTTTCAACGTTCTGGATGCAATAATGGGTGCAGATCGAAGAGATTTCAATGTCTGATGTAGATTATGTACAGATCGATTAAAGGAATCAACGGAGATCATGGTCAAATTTACGACAGGCTAGTCGTGACACGGTGAGATTATTACAGGCATTGGTGGATCTATCAAGTTTGAAGATCATCAATAGTAGGACAATAGATCTGAAAAATATCAATGCAGTGGTGAATGACAGCCTTGATTGATGGAAGGAAGACCATGACAGTTATGTGAAGACAATAAGTCTTAAGGTTAAAACATCGATGGAAGGTGGACCATCACCAAGTGATCGGTGAAAAACCATGACACGACAAGTTCTTGACAATGTTCGTGTAAAATTGGTAAGACCATGACAGATTTAGAGGCGGCTTCCCTCAAGACCGGCAGTGCCCTGGCCGGGAAGGCGTCACAAAGCGAAATTTCCTGGTGACATCGGTGATGCAATGCAAGATAAGGGAAAGAAACTAGGTCAAGAAGTTTCAATGAAAGCTTAAAGGGAGCTCACTTCGAAGAGGAGCTTCAAGAAAAATTGCAACGGGTCTAAGTGTTGAGGGCGATTAAAGAAAGGTGAATTCAGATAAGGCCCGTGATGACCCAAGACATGGCGGTGAATCTGCCAAAGGTCTCGAGGAGAGGGGGCAAGGTTAAAGGCTTCATGATATGGTTACAACGAAGGAAAGAATTAAGGTAGTAATCTAAAATCTGAAGTTGTTTTCCTAAAGACTTGAAAAGCAAGTCAATGTGGAGATTGTTAGGATTTTGTCTTATTTTCAAGAGGATATGATGGTCCAAGAAAATTCAATTGAGCTGGAGAAGATGATGGCTTGAAGCAGAAGAAACAAATCAAGGTGAAGTAGTTTCCTTTTCAGGCGATTGCGAGTTTACTTTTTAGGAGGAGTATGAATAGAATTCAGTTCCTATTCAATAAAATTTGTTTTTAAATATTAAAGGATCTAAAATCCTTCTAGATCAAGGAGATTAACTCCTAATAGGATTGATCAAGATTCTTCAAGAATCTAATGGCTAAGATCATCTCATAGTCCAAATAGGAGTTGTATTGTAAAATTCTATAAATAAAAGTTGTAACCCAGTATTGTAAATTGGAGCAGAGGAATAACATAAAGTTGTGGTGAATAATAATGTAAAACACTAAAAAGGCAAGAAGGCCCTAAAAATCAAAAAGAGAGGAGCAAGGTGAAAATGCATAGAGAGAAGATATACTCTTGTAATCTAAACATAGATTCAAGGGGAAGGTAAATACTTTTGTGTCATCAAGAGGAAATTTAGATCTCTTAAGTTCTGTCCCCGTGGACGTAGGCCAAGTTTGGGCCGAACCACGTTAAATTGCGAATTTTTCTTTTATCTTTTAATATTCATCTTGTGTGCTTGAGGTAACTGATCTCATGGCGTGCTTGAGGTTGTCGGTGGGGATTTCTGAATCTTCTAACTATTGATATCATAATAAGTATGGTATCCCAGATTATGCATGTAACAATTAATATCAGAGTATATCAATTTCGTCCACAACAATGAGTTTGATAGATATAGTGAAACTAGAATATGATGTAAGGCAGCCTTTTATACTGTCCACTCAAAGCATGTAATTATTGCATTTCACATAATTTTTGAGTACTTGTTCCTCTCCCTTTAATAACTCCTAGAATTTCTTAACAAATTTCCTTTTCTTCCCGTTACATCAGGGATACTCATTGGGCAATGCAGCAATTGATATAGATATTCAGAGCAATGGCCAGGTTCCTTTTGCACATCGGATGGGTCTCATCTCAGATGAACTATTTGAGGTAAACTTTTTTGCTATATTTTGACTGTTATATGCACATATAATTTAATAACTAATCTCAGCTACAATTTAATTACTAATGTCATGCAAGTAAATGTCCTTCCTCATCTGTGTTATCATGTATTCTGTCTATATGTATATATAAGTATAACTCTCTTGCTTTGTTTTCAACATTTTCTAAAATCTTACCTAACTTTTTATGGGCGAGCAGGATTTAGCTAGAACTTGCAGAGGGAAATACTGGGATAATAGCCACCCTGATTGTCTAAGAAACTTGGAAATCTATGAGACGGTAAGCCAAGACATTGATTTGGTATTGTTGGTTTAACTTAGATTCTAACATATGACTATTTACAGTCAGTTTAACTTCTAACACATCTGTTTATCAAGTGCAGCAAATTAAAGGCATTAATAAAGAACACATTCTTTGCCTACCTTGCCATCATGAGATGGGAACGAGCATGGACATTCATGAATACGAATCTGTCAGGATGCACCAAAGTCTCTATGGAGACAATGAATATAGCATATATTGTCATGTCAGTAATTTTTGTCGATTCCTGAAGATATAATCGTCCTTGTTGATCTTACTTCACATTTGTCACCCCTCATGAACTGTTACTTAGAAAGGCAAATAGTCAAATTTCATACACTTAGATAGAACACCAATGGAACTTTAAGATCACATACTGATAGTTCTGGTAAATATTTTATTTACAATTATTACATCATAAAGGTAAATAACATAGAAAAGTTAGGTATAATCTATTTCATTGTATTGAATGTAAATAGATTTAGATCTTTGGGGTGACTGGCTTGTAAACAATTATGCTGTTTATTTCAGATGATTGCTGTTGACATTTGTTCTTTTTGACAGAACTATGAAAAATATCCTCACACTCTATTTAACTTGGAATCCTCAAGGAAAATTCTTCATGCAATGCCGGTACGGTCTGTGATTTGCAAAAACAAATTTGATAGTTTTTTGCTATTCCCGCTAATTGAAAATGTTGTCATAGTTATTTATGGCTGAATATTTTAATAAATTGTTGTGTTTCCTGTGATTCCAGGCTGAAGTTACTGGAGCATGGAAAGGTGCTCTGTGCGTGTTCAATATGAAAGGAATATCTGGGATCTGACATCATACCATTTGAATCTCACAATGAAGGGTTATAGAGCCTTCTTCTATAGGTACTGCTGTAACAACATACAAAATAGCTATCTCAATAAAAAAAACTACTGATGCAACCTTTATGTTTCAAATTCCCTTACTTGTTTGGTTTTAATTTATTTTAGTTTATGTTGCATTTTCTTTTAATTAAAGAGCTAATATGATAATTCTATTGAACATGTGATTTCTTGCTGCATTAACTATAGAACTTTGATGTTTAAGTTTCTCTATGTTATATTTCTCTGAGTTCTTATTTTCCCCTGAACCAGTGAGATCATGACATGGTTCTTCCGTATACTGCGACACTTGAATGGCTTAGAAGGTTTAACTATTCTGAGATTGAGAAATGGAATCCATGGTTTGTGGATGGCCATATAGCAGGGTATAATTATCTTATCTTTTTCATAATATCTTCATCAATATATGCCTCTTTTGTTTTGTTATCCACAATTTTGTTTTTTCAATCAGGTATACAGTTCGGTTCGATCACAACATATTGTTTGCTACAATCAAGGTAAGAAAAAGAGAAAATTAGTCCTCAATCAATCAGCTCGTGTTTATGACAGTCTGTTCTTCTCCTTCACAGGGAGCTGGGCATACAGTGTGGGAGTACATGCCTTGTGAAGCATTAATCTCTTACGAGAGGTGGATCGTTGCTGATTCTCTTAGATGAATTTGGAAGTACATGCTTTTATGGAGTGCTGGATGTCAAATGCAAATTTTGGTGGGATCGATATGATGCATTATATTGGTTTATTCAAATTGAGTCCCAGGAGTTCAAGGTTGCAGCACTGTGGAACAATTGGTTGTTAAGTGTGAAATGTTATAGAAGACAGATTTCTAGTTTGTTTTGTATCGACTTAATGCAAATTCAAGATCAGTAAATGAATTTATAGTTTACTAACAATTGGTTTGTGCCACCACCCCCCCCCCCCCCCCCCCCCCCCCCCCCCACCAAACACCCCCACCCACAAAAAAAAAAAAAAAAAAAAAAAAAAAAAAAAAAAAAAAAAAAAACCCTTTCCCAAAGATTCAATTAAACTCTATACAACAACTACAATTAAGCCATTTATCCCAGGTATTTGGGGTAGGATATATGAACCAAAGAAAATTACGCCGGATCAGCACATGGATCAACTTTCTTCACTCATTTCGCTCGTTCTTATTGAGCAATATGTCTTCATTAAGACATTTAGCCTCTATATCTTGTCGTATCATCTTTATCCATGTTTTCTTTGGTCTCCCCTCACTCTTTTAATTTGCCCTAAGTTGATAAGCTCGACTCGCTAGATTGACGCGTTTGTAAGTTTATGTTGCATATGATCAAATCATCGTAGGCGATTTTTCTCATCTTTTCTTCTATGGGGGCTACGCCTATCATACTAAGAATATTCTCATTTTTCATATTATCTCTCCTCGTTTTACCACACATCCAATGAAGCATGTGCATCTCTATTACACTCATCTTTTGGGTACGATATCTCTTTATAGCCCAACATCCGTGCTATATAACATAGCTGACCTAATAGCAGTTCGATAAAACTTTCTCTTCAGCCATAACGGGGTGTTACGGTTGCATAAACTCTTGTTGCACTCCTCTATTTCAACCAGCCGGCTTGGATCCTATGGTTGACAATACTGTTGATCTCCCTATTTGGATAATAAATCCAAGTAGCTAAACTGACTACTCAACGGTATCGCTTACCCGTCTAGTATCACAATACTATAATCTCAGATCCTATGTTTACTGAATATGCACTATATATACTCTGTTTGGACCTACTTAATTTAAAATCTCGAGACTCTAGAGATTACCTCCATAGCTCCAATTTGATATTTACTCCAGCTCTCTTTTCATCTTATCTTTAGCAAATAGCATACACCACGGTATCTCATCATGAATAACTCTAATAAGTTCATGTATTACTATGGCAAAAAAGAATGTACTCAATGCAGATCCTTAACGCAATCCAATTGTGATAAAAAAATCACTTCTTAGGCCTTCACAAGTTTTGACATTTGTCATTACTTCATTGTACATGTTCTTGATTATGTCAATATATTTGATGGGAACTCCCTTCCTCATCAATGTCTACCATAATACTCTCTTGGCACCTTATCACAAGCTTTATTTAGTTAAACTCTACGATGCTCAAAATAAGCACGCTCTAGAAAAAAAATTCCAATACTTTTATCACTAAATCAGAACTCAATGACACTTGTTTTAGGAGTTGCGAGCAATCAATCTTGATAATGACTAATTGTGTGTTTGCTGGGAGAGGCCGTTAGGGTGAGAAATCAGTCTATGTAGTATTGAAGACTTAAGTATCATGAAATAATTGAAAGGGTGATTCTTGTGAACCTTGTAAACCTTGTAGAAGAATATTCTTAAAATTGAAATGGACCTTTTATCTGTATATATTTCTGTTTTGTTTCACATGTAAAAACTTTGTAAAAAATAGATTTGATGTACGAATGCATAGTGATAAAAGTCTTTTTAACTTCTGAACAAAGGGGAAAAAAAAAGACAAGAAAAGAATAAATAATTGTGTGAAACTTAGAGGCAAGAGTAATTTGTTTTTTAATAAAAGAAAAAGTCATTTGCTATGTTTATATTTTTCTGTCTTTCAATTTACAGTTGTTTGAGTTATTTAGTGGAAATGTTTTGTTAGAGAAATAAAGGCAGAATTT
>JAVJIF010017931.1:0-109416 GCA_038442645.1 Agave tequilana
TTGAGCAAATGTGCTTTTAACCATTCTAAATTAGAGTCCTTGTTTTCAAAGAAACAAACTCCACATGTTCATGCACATCACCCTTATCATGCATAGGCACATTTTGCACGCTACGATCACACTCATACACATATGCATCCTAGAGTGTACAAGTGTACACATTGCGGCCGCAAAGGCCATTTAGCAAAGATTTGTTTCGATAAGATACATCATGTTAATTTTGCTAAGAAAAATGTTTGGGTTCCTTTAGATGCTAACCCCCGTGGACCCAAAAGAAAATGGATACCAAAATTCCCACCTTGTGTATTTGATGTAGGTGCGGGCTCTCACAAAACATGAGAGGATTGGTGCCTTGATGGTGGATGCACATGGACTTGATGGACATACATTTGATGCACCGCTATCAAGGAGGTTTGGTGGGACGACCACCATATTTTGAGGATTTGGAGTATAGTTCATGTATTTGTAACTATCTCTAAAACTCCTAGTTTATTTACATGCTTTCATTTGATGATTATTTAGCATGTTCATGTTTTATTTGTTTTGTGCTTCATGTGGTAAATACATGGTTAGATATAGTATTTGTCAAAACTTGGATATATACGTGTACAAGTAGTGAGCAACAAATTGATTCGTATATGTTTGCACTTCATTGTTCATTTGTACTCACTATATGCACATGTATAGCCTAGTTTTTATGATTTCCTCATTTACACTTGTTTTGCCTATTTGTATGCTTTACTTCATGTATATGTAGTTTGTATTCAAATCTAATAAATATACATGTATACCCGTGAGTCTCTTGCCTTCATGCAAACACTATTAATAGACTCTTTTTATGTTTGGGATATGTATGCATATTATTAGTTTTGAATAAAAACATACATATACCTAGAAGTTTGTTTTTAAGATGAAAAATGAATTTCTATGATTTTCATCTTTATATGAAAAATGAATTTTCATGATTTGTTTGATAAAATGATATTCATGTTTGTTTTGAGCTTTATTGACTAATTTTCATGAATATGCTATTCACATGTTTGTACACTCATATTTAATTTGTTTTCTCATGACTTTATTTTCATGAGTCTTTATGAGCTTTATAGATCTTGAGTGACAACTCCTATGTATTTAATATGTTTCATGATATACATATTATTTGATTTCATGTTGTGAAGGATCTTTAACTAGTTTTTCAAAATTACTTTAACTAGTATTTATTCTTCATTTGGTAGTATTTTTCAAAATAATATATTTTCAATCCCGAGTTTTTGAAAAACCCTACCAACCCCCTAATGGGCGGACGGATGGGCGAGTATGTCTTGTAAGCCTTATTGAAAATATTTTATCTTGTACATAAAAAGGGTGGATTTTTATGAGTTATACACTATTTTCACTTCATAATCTCAATTGGTATCATAATTTCATTTGGTATCACAATTGATATATTTTGTATACTCATAATTTTGTATATATATATGTATGCCTTTAATTTCAAATTATATCAATTTCTATTTGTATTATCATTTTTTTCATACATATGTATGATTTGTTTGTGCTTGGATTTGCAATTGGTATTTACATGTTTAAAACACAAAGTATGTTTATGCTAAGCTTGATTCAAATCCTTATTTTCAATTGGTATCTCAATTGATAGTTTAATAAGCTTATGCATTATTTTTAAAATTGGTATTTTTATTGATATAAAAAATGTACAATAATCTTCAATTGGTATCTATTGATTTCAATTGGTATCCATATAGTTCTATTGGTATCAATATGTTTCTATTTTTAGCTTAAAATTCAAAATGTGTAATGTTTATTTACAATTGGTACCTTAAAATTTGATTTATTAAGATATCTCAAAATTTGTTTTATTGAGAAAATTAAAAATGTTATGATGTGTATTGCCTATATGCAAGGGGAGCTTAACATCTCTTCTACATATAGATTCATGTTGAGTGTATCTTATATTGAGGAGCTTGACAACTCTTCTTTATGCGATACACGTGGTGTAGGGGGAGCTTCACATCTCCTCTAATGCATTGCATATTATGCGTTATGTGAATTAGGGCTTGTCATCTTTTCTTCATGTAATGCATATATGTAGGGAAGTTAACTTAGCGTCTTCCTCTTCATGAATGTATATCACATATATCTCTTTATTTGATTTCACCCCTTTATTGATTTTTGTTTTCGTACAAAAAGGGGGAGAACATTGTTTTGTTTTTACTTTAACCCCTTTGTTGATGATTGACAAAAAGGGGGAGAAGTATTTGTGTATATATGCATGTTTTGAAAAAGAATTTCTTGTTTATGCATATTGTTTTGTTTTGCAAATAGGAGAAAAAGAATTTGACGTATTTCATGCTTGTTTATGCATGTTTATCTCCTTGTATTTGCATACATGTTTATGAGCTTTCATTGCATATTTATTTGTTTATTGTGATGCATGAGTTAAGGGGGAGTTTCTTTGAAGCTTTACTTTAATCCATGCATATATAACTCCATGAGTTTTGTCATCATCAAAAAGGGGGAGATTGTTGGCCCAAAGGCCCATCACTCTAGTTTTGATGATGATCAACTCATTTAATTATAGTACTAATGATCTTGTGTTTAATTAGTCTCAGATTTATGATCAAGATCTTAGTTGGTGTTTAGCTTCAACAAAGGATTCAAAGTCAAGTTTTGGAGTTAGCACGGTTTGATTCAAGAGCCTATGCATCAAGACCACGTCAAGTACTCAAGAGGAGTCTAGCTCGTTAGCTCAAGTTTGGATCAAGTCAAGAAGATAAGAAGACTTCAAGTGAAGACCTTCAAGATCAAGACTTGAGTCTAGGTTTGTTTTATAAGATTTTGTTTTAGATTAAAATGTAAAGGATAGAATAGTTGGTGGATTGCTCAAGTATACCATATACATACACACTCTTTTTAGATGAGTTTTCATAAAAGAATTTTTATTTTGAAAATACACAAAAAAGTTTTCTTTTGGAAAAATACCGGTTTGGTTTTTGGAATTCAAAGTATAATATATTTTAACCGAAACCATGTTTAGTGCTTATTGTCAAAAACATAGATATTTCACATTGTATGTGTAGTGGATCATATCCATACACTCTATGCTTTAAAAGAGTTTAAAATATCTTGTTTTTGTATTTGGAGAAGTTTTGAAAAAATTCTATTTTGGAAAAATACAGATTTTGTTTTTAGCCAAAATTTCTAAGTTACAAAAATAGTTCAAATTTTTTGTAACATGTCTTGATTTTGCTTAAACATGTTTGATTATCAAAGTATAATACTGAACCTATTTTGTAGATTTTTCGTGAATTTATGGGATTTATTTTAAGTTAAAAAGCCAACTTTTAAATCCCTAAATATGGCCTGCCAGGCTCTGGCGGTCGACCGACCGGTCGACCGGACCAGGAGCCGGTCAACCGTAGCGGTCGACCGACGTGCACAGAAGTGCACAGGATGGGCCGGTCGACCGCACGGTCGACCGCCAGAGAGTAGCTGCTCTCTGGAAAAGGCCTGGTCGACCGGGAGGTCGACTGGCAGAGAGCTCAACTCTCTGTATCCTTGCCACGGTCGACCGGCCGGTCGACCGCTGGCTCAACGTTCAGAATTTGGACCGTTGGCCGGTCGACCGGACAGTCGACCGACAGGTCAACCTGGCTCCCAACGGCTAATTTTTCTAGCCCTATAAATGGGGGTTTTGGGAGCTGTTTTCTACAAGATTTTTAAGTGGATTTTGAGCCAGTTTTTCCAACTCTTTTAGGTGTTTATCTCCACTTGTTTAAGAGCCAAAATTGCCATATCAAAAGGAGAGATTTTCAAGAGTGTATTTAAAAGTGATTTCTTGAGTTTTCCCCCATCATTTCAATCCTAGTTTTCTCACACAAACACTTGAGCTATCAATT
Organism: Agave tequilana; assembly: GCA_038442645.1. Taxonomy (NCBI): domain Eukaryota; kingdom Viridiplantae; phylum Streptophyta; class Magnoliopsida; order Asparagales; family Asparagaceae; genus Agave; species Agave tequilana. The sequence goes on from JAVJIF010017931.1 coordinate 3,918, forward strand.
GCTATATCTACCTACAGGGATATTTGTTGTGAGAAGATTTTAGGTGATCAAAGTGTTGTGATCACCAAAGTTCTACTTTGTACTTTGAGGAGGCAAACGTGTGTGTTCGCATTGTTTCGGGTTCTGGTGGGAACTCGATGTTTGAGGTGCGGCCTCGACGAGCTAGTGGGCTTGCGGTGTGTTCTTGCGGGAACAAAAGAGGGACTAGAAATCAAAGAGCTTGTAGGTGTTGCGGCACCAAGTGATCCGGTGGGATCGATTTTAGTGGAAATCCTTCATAGTATTGAAGGCGGGGACGTAGAGCAAGTGTGCTCGAACCTCGAAACAAATCTCCCGTGTTTGCGATTGCTCTCTCTATCTCTTACTTGTTTATATCTTGCATGCTATTATTGTGTTTATCTTTATATGCTTGATTTACATTGTGTGCCTAATTGTTATATGCTTGGGGATTGTTTGCTAACACTTGTATTCAACCAAGAGAGCCAACGCGGCACCTCAACTCTTATCTAGAGGAATCTTGAGGAGTTAGTCCAGAGCCCTTCACGGGGAGTCCGGCTACACTCTTGTGTTATACATGGTGTTTAGTTTAAGTAGTTTTTAGTTTGCATTAATAAGTTTTAATTCCGCATTAATTGACCATTAGATTAGCCATCACCTATTCACCCCCCTCTAGGTGATTACATTTATAAGATAACATATATGGCTCAAGTGGGAGATTGTTAGAAATAATTCAATATATGTGGGCTCACATATATGAATTTAATGTGTATGGCTATCATAAGGTATAGTCCAAATTAATTGTGACCTAATAATGTTAATAATTGGACTAATAGGTATTAAATTGTCATGGATTTAATGTGTAGAGTTAATTATGTAATTTCTAATTTAATGAAGGGCCAAATTTGAAAAAGGAATAACTGATAGATTATTTAAGGGATCATGGTTCCACAAGAATGTAACTTCTTCTTCTCTTTGAGATCCCTTCAAGCAAAAGAAAACTCAGAGGAATACGGATGTTTTGGAAGGCCTCTCCATCCCAACAATTTAAGAAATTCTATCATGGATAAAGGTACACTTCTACTCTTAGTATTTTAATTTTCTCATATCTTTGAATCTTTATAGAGACTAGATCTATATTCTAGGGTTTGATCTATATTAAAGATAAAGTTATGATTTTGATCTTATTTATTCTAAGGATGATTATTGTAGATTGAATCCTTTTATTTAATTCAAGTTCCAATACCTCACCCTCATCATACTCAGCTGGTAAAAGAATTAGGTGGATTTTAACACAGGCAGACCCCACTGATGCCTTCTCTTGAGCTTCTTCAACCTTAGCCTCCTCCATGGCCACCTTCTCTTTATTGTTGCTGTCTCCTTCATCGACATGCACCATATTCGAGGGGAGGACCGAGGGCATTGTGGTATGTGCGAGTGAACAAGGATTGGCACACGATCACGGTCACGATCATCAATGGGAAGTTGGACTGGAATATGTGTGTTCATGTCAATAACTTGCTGGAAGCCATTGGATTGTGAGAGCTGGTGGGTAGCTGCATGCAGTGCGCGGGTCCTGTGCTTCTTCCTTGATGTTTCAGAAGAACCTCCTGGTAACAATGGGACTAGGCCAAGGAAAAGGATGATGATGATGATGATGATGATGATGAGCTCTTCATTGTGAATTCAAAGCAAGAAAATGAACAAGAGAAGGAAGAAAAGGTGATGGTTTCTTAGAAAAGATTGGGGAATCAAGATGGACAAGTGGCTTGAGTACTGAATGGAGATGTATATGAATCATTGAAACTATTGAGATCAATAGTAATACAAATACTACTATACAAAAACAGTGAGAGTAGGTTAACCAAAATACATGGAACTTGTTTTCTCGGATAATATTCTCATTAACTACAATAGTCATTTTCAAATGTAGAATTTGATTAATTCGTAATTAGTTTCTTAGTAAGACAATTAGAAATGTTGATTTTTGAAGAAGAATAACACCAAATTTTATTTGAAGAACTCCAAAACAAAAATATCTTTATTTAATTTTTTCTCAAATATAAAATTCTCTCATTTTTGTTCCTCTAAATTTTTCTTTTTTTCTTCGTTACAAAATGTTGCCTATGCCTTTTCTTTTATAGGCAAAACAATACAAATCCAACTCAAAATCAAACTTCTTTTGATAATCTAATACTTTATCAAAAGAAAATAAGAAACTCCTAAAGTCATCTTAACACAATTATGACTCTAAAACTAAATTTTAGAAACTCCAAAAATCTTAAATCAACTCAAAATTTGACTTTCGTATTTTCATGAACATTTGAACTACAATTTCCAATCTCCTTTCTTAATTCAAATCCTTCATGAATTCTTCTCTCGCTTTCAATTTTTCTGTAGTAATTTGACCTCCTCTTGTTTTTTCTTGGAATACTCTGATTTTTTTCCAACTTTCTACTTTTGTATCTCCCTTTGTAACGAACAAAACTATTTTTACTTTTTTTTCTCCAAATTCATGTTTCTGTTGTTGGTCTCTATTTCGAATTTTTCTTAATGGTGATCGTGATATTTCTTTCTTATATTTTATCCTTTGTCTTGATGGTGTTAACTCCTTGTTTTCGTCTTTACTTTGATGATATCTTGATGTTTTGCCTCCACTTTGATGATTTCCATGATTTTTTATGGTCTAATTTTACTTTGTAATTCTTTCTTTCTTTTTCTAATATGAAAGCACTTGATTTTCTTCTCTGTCAAAATAAATATCACTTTCTCCGTATTTGTTGTAGATGGAACTTTTCTTTATATTTTTTTTCTTGTCTTTCTTTTTCCACCACTTCTTCTTCATCACCTTCTCTTTTTTCTTTTTTCTTTGTTCTTCTTCCACTCCTTCCTCTCCCTTTCTTTCTTCTTATTATCTTTCTCCTCTTTCAATAATCTTGTTCTCATGAATTTTCTTAGATTTTATGAATATCTCTTCTTTGAACACTTTACTTCCTTGAACTTCTTCAATCTTTTCCTTCAACTTGTAAGCTTCTTGAATTTTCTTCGTCGCTTCCGTAAACTCTTTAGTTCTGATCAATTATCTCCATCTTCTTTTCTTCATATGTTTTCTGCAAGATATTTCAAGTACACTTTGTTGTTTCATCTGCAATGATGTAAAAAGTATCTTCATCAACTGCGCGATATATTAAAAACTTTGCCATGTTGTTTTGTATTGTTAAGACTCTTTTAGTTAGATTTAGTTTATCTTCATCTTTTTGCTTCTTTGGTAATCTTTTTCCATGATCTGTCAAACATTTTGTGAGATCAAAACTTTCATCATCTTGATACTCTAAATCTTATAATTGTTTTTGTGAGGTAATGAACAACAAGTTGAAATCACCTGTTAGCCATCTTTTTTACTCTTTTTAACGTCTTCTTCTTTGAATGCCTCTGACGAACTAAGCTCTATACCACTGTTGTTTTTTGAATAAAAAGAACACAATTTTTTATTTGTAGAACCCAAAACAAAATATCTTTATTCAAACTTTTTCTCAACTACAAATTCTCTCATTTTGATTTCTCTAAAAAATTTTTTCTCTCGTTACAATATATTGACTATGCCTCATCTTTTATAGGTAAAACAATATAAATCCAACTCAAAATCAAACTCCTATTCCTAATATAATACTTACTTTAAAAAATAGGAAACTCTTAAACTAATGCTAATATAATTATGACTCTAATACTAAATTTTAGAAAATTCAAAAATCCTAAGTTAACTGAAAATTTGGCTTTTTTATTTTCATGCAAGAAAAAGGTTTCAAAGGAAATGAAATCCAAGTAGAATAAAACGGTAAAATTGAAGAAAAAAATGATAATTTTTGAGCCTAGCTGAGAGGTGAGAAGGCAGCTAGAGGCTTTCATAAAGGTGATGGCCAACGAAAATGAAGGACAAAAGCAAAAATTGGGGTTATTCTCTCTCTGGTAGGAAACTTGTTTACCTTATTATTATCCCTAATAAGTAAAGGTGTGGTTAGTTCATTTGAATCTTTATTGTTTGTTACTATCCTAAGTTCACAAGTTTGATGTTTTTAATTAATCTTCAACACAAGGTTAGAACACTAAGTTTGCTAAAATAATGAACTTTGTGAGTTTAATAAATCTTTTATATGAAAATATTTTGTCATACATTTTAGGTTTCTAATGCCTGAAGACGTAATGCTTCTACATATTTCCTTTTAGATCTTATTAATAATAATATTCTTTTTATTTGTCATTTCAAAGGAAGGGTTTAAGGAAATTTCTGCTGGGGAGTACTCATGCCTCCATGTGGAGCAGTGTACGTCTTTATTGGAACCCGAGAATCAGTTTGACTTTAAAACTTAAGTTAGGTCTTGACTTCAACTTCTTATTTACATCTAATTATTCTTTATATTCGTTTCTGTTTTAATCATCTCATTGGGTCACAATTTGCCCATGTAATTTTCGTACACATCACACATGAAGGGTTGGATTGATGAGTCATGTGTGATCTGAATAGTCCCATATCGTATAATTGAGTAAAATGTGAAGCACATAAATAGAAAATTGGTCCTCTACCTATCTATTTAAGTTATAGGGTCAAATAAGGTCTCAACCTATATTGTGCTTTGACCTATTTGTCCCCAACCTTACATAGGCCAACCGATTCTTCAACATGGGGCAAAAGGGCGCAAGTCTAACACCTAAGTGGCGGGTAGGAATTACATGAAAAACTCAAACAACATATGGGCCAATAAATGACATCTAACACCTTTGCCTTACAAAAAATATTGGGTCTAAACACCCCCAGGCCACAACCAGGCTCTAATACCAGTTTGTTATGATAAACTGTTCCACTGGGGACAATAGGTGAAAGCACAATATAGAATGAGACCTTATCTGACCTAAAAATTTAAGCTGATAGGTAAAGCCCAACTTTCTATTATGCCCTTAACTTTTTACTTAATTATCCGAAGGGGGAGTATTTAGATCACACATGACTTAACAATCAAAAGCTTTTGGGTCAGGTAAGGTCTCAACTTATATTTTGCCTTCACCTGTTTGTCCCCTTGAAGGGATGTCTTATCTGTAACAAATTGGTATCAGAGTTTGGTTACGCCCAAGGGGGAGTTTGGATCAAACCACGGATGTTGATGCCGTCTGTTGGCCCATGTGCCATTTGAGTTGTCCATATAATTCCTACTTCCACCTAGGTGTTGGAATTTTGTCTTCTTGTCCCCTATGCTGAGGGATATGTTGGCTGATATAATTCCCATGTACATCACATGTGAAGGGAGAGATTTTTGAGTCTATTAGGATTTTTTTTATTTTCAAAAGGAGATGATGGTCCAAGAAGATCCAACACAATTGGAGAAGAAGATGACCTGAAGTAGAAGAAATAGATCAAGGTGGAGGAGATTAGTCGACTATATAGTCGACTAATGCTCAGATTAGTTGACTATACGATCAACTAGACAGGAATACAGAGAGGAACCATTATACAGTAGTCGACTAATAAGTTTTATTAGTCGACTAATGGAAGAGATTAGTCTACTAATCTGCATGATAAGTCGACTATCAAAACGTTCTTAAGCGTGAACAGTTTCCTTTTCAGGCGCGTGTAGGTTTTTTTTTTTCGGAGGATTACAAATAGGATTCAGATTCTATTCAATGAAGGTTTGTTTCTAAAGATTGAAGGGTACTAGAATTCTTCTAGATTAAGAAATTCAACTCCTAATAGAATTGATCAAGATTTTTTAAGCATCCAACGACCAAGATTATTTCAGAGTCTAAATAGGTGTTGTATTGTAAAATTCTAAAATTAAAGGTTGTAACCTAGCACTGTAAAGTGTAGAGAACACCAAGGTGATCTTGAAGAAGATCAGAGAAAGCTAAAAGAGAGAGGAGCAAGGTGAAAATGCATAGAGAGAAAGTATACTCTTGTAATCTAAGTCTAAATTCAAGGAGATAGTGAATACTCTTGTGGGATCAAGAGAAAGGTTAGATATTTTTATATTAAGTTTATTAATAAAACTCTCTCAAGTTTTGTCTCCGTGGACGTAGGCCAAGTTTGGGCCGAACCACGTTAAATCTTTACATTATTTTTATTACTCTTTTGTCTAGGTATTGTTAGTTTGCTTTACAACAGTTTTTTTTATGCAAGTATTACCATATTGCGAAGTTTCATGATTGAAAAAAAACCAAGAGTATGAAAATATGTAATTGAAAGCATATTTGTTTCTCTGGCTTCCTGTAATTTAATCGCGGCAGCAGTGGCTATGCGGGTCATGATCCACAAGGAGAGATGTGATGCAAGCTTTTCAGTATATTTTAAATCATTAAATTAGTTAAGTTATTCTTTTTTATTTTAAAAAAGATAAAAAAAGATGATGTTAAGTTAAAAGTGAAAGTAGGAAGAAGAAATAAAAAAGATAAGTTTGTATTTTTAGTTTTTAAAAGAGAATTAAAATAAAGAAAATTCGTGGATAAAATCTATTAAGTGTTTCAAATAAGATTACTAACTACTTCAGACGATTGTCTAACCTTAGTCTTTAGTGACAGTTCACTTTGAATTGAAGGCAATCAGGGCATGACCCATAAGAAGAACTCTAATCCCATCCACATTATATCATTAGAACTCAAACAACAAGCATGAATTAATACAGAAAAAAAAAAAATTTATCATCATGAGCTATCGGTGGCACTTGCAATGACAAGGCTATTCAGATGCCATAAGATTCATATGGATTAGAAATCAAAAGAGAAGAAAGTAATCTAGAGGTCAAAAGACTTAAACCATGAAGAAACATTGATGAGTAATCACACTCCACACCTATCTTTTGCTCGCCCTCGAGCAAAACCAATGAAAAGAAAAATTAAACTAATCTAATATAGCTCACTTTCGTAGGAATCACGATTGCATTTAGCACATTGTAACAAGCCATTAAGCCTCTAGGTTATCCTTAGAGGATGAGTTTATCTCGTAAGAGTTTTTAGTGAATTGCACCCGAAAATCCATAAATGAAAGAAAAACAAAGTGTTAGTATTTTCGAAAACGCATTTTGAAGAGAGAAGATATTTGAATAATTCTTGCAAAAATCAAGTAACCTATAAATCTTAGGATCATTAAGCTATTCATTCTTATACTTAGTCTTGACGCAAAAACTTGTAATCATTAAAGGCAAGGATTTGAACTAAATTTCTCATTTAGTCTATTATTTTATCCTAAATCAAATGCATCTTTGTGACTGTGAATTTTGACTCGGGACTCTTCAACTCTAACTCTTATGCGTTATTTTTTATTTTATGGTGGTAATATAGGGCATTCTAATTCGCACATGTAACGAGCCTTAGGTCGGTGACTCCCAAATGGGACGATTTTAGGGCACTGAGTGGGAAACCACCCTTGGGACTTTAAGGACTCAAGCAAACAAGGTTACAAAACTAAGAATTATATTGATGATATGAACCAGTTTTAGGCATGAATACTTATACTTTATGAGACACAACTACCCAGCTTAATCAGATGATTTTTGATATATAAATAATTTTCCTTTTTTCTTCTTCTTCTTTTTTATTAAGTCACAAGAGTCTTTGTTTTGAATCCTATGTGTTAGTGTATATATAAAATGCATATTCATCAAGATAAAAATCAAGACTAAATTATTTTTTCAATTTTTTCTCCTAACACTAGAAATCAAACAAATAATCTTATTTGATCAAGTATTAAGAAAACCTAATTTTGATTCTCCTATTTCTTAAGATTAACTTAATTTTTGACAAAAATAGGTCAAAATATTATTTTTTTAAAAAGTTTTTTATAAAAAAATCTATGTTTTATTAGTGAAACCCTCCCCCCACACCTATCTCATGCATTGTCCTTAATGTATGAATGAATGCATATACGCATGAAGAGAGAAAGGAAAGAAAAGATGTTACCTCTTGGTGGTGGTTCCGGTGGTGATCTGATTGGTGTAAGCGTTGCTGTCTAATCTAATGAATATGTTATTCGAAAGAACCCACTTTTGACCTCTAAACCATTAACATTGTGTAACGCCTTGATCCCGCGGGTACGGTGACATTACTGCGACGTATATACGCAAGTCAAAAAATACCCTCACGTATATGCGCTAAGCATCAGTACATGTAAGAATCAGAGTATGAAAGTACATGGTGCATTATATATTCCAACATATGAGTATAATTATAAAGTTATCATAGGATGTGACACAATATTATAAGAATATTTTGTATCTCAGGTCACCGTAATCCGAGTTTATACGACCCGAATTGCAAAGCAACATGACAAATTATGTTTAGCATCTTTTTATTATTACTCGTCTGACCCATATATCTAAGTATATGTACATTTTAGTTAGTTCCATCCCACAACCTCTATATATGAGTAAGTCGAGATTGTTATTGAATTGATGGTGAAACTAACAGGTTATGTTTATAGTAGGTCCCATGCATATCCAGGACCACAACTCAGGATGTTCCGTTGCTGATACGGATCCTACCGCGAGGCGATTCAGGGCAAAAAGGGTCTTACTTATCTGCCATGCAAGAAGTTAGTAATCGGAGTGGCAGTACACCCCGTGGAACACCTAGAGGCCCACAGGTAGAACCAAAATTTAGTTGCACAACATACCTAATACCACTATAAACATATTCACCACTTGAAGTCCATTAGTTTCCCCCTTACCCGATATAAGGTGTCTTTTTTATATTTTATTTTTAATTATCAATTTACAAGAATAACATGAGCATGACATGTTCAAAAATTTAGGAGTACAAGAGTACATGGGTACTAGGGATACATGTCACTAAATATAATACATGATAGCAGTTATATGATTTCTGTAATATGATAATCACAAGTCAGGTGTTAAGCAGGACAGGTGACAAGTGATAACAAGCAGGTATCAGGTGATAACAAGCAGGTGTCAGGTGATATGTGATAACACAACATATAACAACTGTTGTATAACACAATACATAAAAACGATCTGATACAGAGGATCAGTACGAATACAGAAAATGTACTCATACAGGGGATTTATACGAATACAAAAAGATAACACAAATTTGAAAAACAGTATTAATAAAGATTTCAAACTCTTTATAACCATCAATAAAAGAATAATAGTTAAATTATCAAGCAGGCAAGTAGGCAAGCATATAAGCGAACATCCAAGCGGAGCTAAGCAAAGTTAGAGCGAAGCTAATGCACAACACTAGACACCATCACGCTCGCCGTGATTATCGCTCGCCGCGAAGCTAACACACGCGTGTGGTGGTGGGTAAACTGCTATGCATCACCCGTGATGAAGCCGCGCTCATGGTGTAACTACACTCGGACGGAGTTAGCAATAAAGCGTTGAGCCGTTAGGTCCGTCTACAAGGGATAGTTAAGAGATCTAACAGTCTGAACGCACTCCCTCTTTCGAGGAAGTGTGAGAGAGCCCAAAGGGCTGAAGGTAAACACCTGCAAAAGTGTTAGTACTACACGAGCACACATATAATATGGTTATAACTAGACTATCCATGGAGTGGTAAAGCCCGGAGGCTGAGCAAGGCATAAATAAAGTTAGCAAGTTGACAAGCGAACAAGCAAGCGAAGCTAAGTAAGACTGGAGCGAAGCTAGCGCATAACGCTAAAGGTTATCACGCTCGGAGGGTGGTCACTGCTCGCGACGAAGCTAACGCTTGGAGTGTTGGACATGTGGTTGGTAATATGACTTGGGGTATTGTATCCTCATTGACTCGATGAAGAGTTGAGATGGTTGTTCTAATTTTGTTCATAATACTAGGATTGGGAAGTATATTGAGTTAGATAAAACTAATCTGACATATTTGGTTGATTCAAGTTATGTAGTGCCGTGTTGGTGATATCCGAGTTAAAAGACGTTGGGGTGAAATACAGATTACTATTAAAGTTGGCAAAGTTGAGGTTATAATTCATTTCACATGAAATGATAAAAATCAAAACAAACAAATAAAGAAAGAAAAAAGAAAGAAAAATCAAGCCTATGTTAGGGTAAACCTTAGACCTAGATGACTCTTAACTGGTGAATATCCTGGGGAGATATATTGTAGCAACCTGACCACAAGTTAATCGACCAGGTAGGGGCAAAACGCAGTAGAAAGTATCCGTACAGAGCAACGAGCCTTAGTTATGCCAAACCACTGATTTTCGAGGATCTTTCCTCTTAATCCCTAATCTTAGACACTGATTTGACCAGAGTCAAACTCTAATAGCTTCCTCCCAAGATTAATCTCCTATTGAGTTTGAGATATCCCTAGGGCTAGTGTCTACTCAGATTTTAGTTAGGATTAGGTTAGTAAGTGAGGAAATGATTTTTGGCTATGGGTAATGACTTCCAATTTTATCTTGTTTAACAGTTAAGCCCTTAATTCTTTTTAGTGCGACATGTGCAAGTAAATAGACAAGTAACATCAAAGCAATTATAAATCACCTAAGAATATTTTCTAATCTAGATGCAATGCAGACGTACCTTGTCGCCAGAACTTTTCAACAGTAATTGAAAAGAAACAGAATTAAACGAATGCCTTAGCATGCAACGTCTAACCATTTTTAAGCAATTACAAGTATGAGTTACTGTTGAATTAAAACAATGTGCAGAATAGATTAACAAGAAAAAAATAATAGCTGCGAAAGCAAGACACTTAAAATTCAATTACACTACAAAGAAGTAGGATGAGTAGATCACCAATAATGCTGCGAAAATGCGGCTTTTGTCGCGTTTGTGCGGCTGTTTACGGGTCTCTGGTGCTCTACCTTCTTGGGCAGAATCTGTAACGCCCCGATCCGGCGGGTACGGAGACGTTACTGCGACGTATATACGCAGGTCAGAAATACCCTCACGTATATACGCTAAGCATCAGTACAGGCAAGAATCAGAGTACGGAAGCAAGTGGTGCATTATACATTCCAACACATGAGTACAGTTACAAAGTTATCACCAATGTGACACAATATTACAAGAATATTACATCACCAATATGGCGCAATTGTGAGAATACAAAGGATGGTACAAGTATGAACAGTACAAAAAGTGGCTCAGAGTCATAGCAGGAAAACTCTAGAGCCGAACAGGGGGGCCTGGAAGGATGGGGCTCTGGACGGTCTGCTGGAGATCCATGCTACCGCTGCGCCACTCTGATCAGCAACTGGGAGAATCCACACGCTCCAAGCTCCAAGACCTGGACATGAGGATCCAGAGGAGTCAGAACTCCCCGGCGAGTGGTGATGCGAAAGCCAGATGGCGAGCATAGGTAAGCACACGTGTATCGATAAATCTGAATCATAAACATGCATTGAAAATTGTGTCGTGGGCACAAGCATACAGGAGCAAGTAGATATGCAACATATGATATCAAGCAGGGAAGACTCATAGTATGATCAGATAAGAGCCGGAGACAGGTGGGATAGAATACAAGTAGAAGGCAGATATGAACAGGTATAGTATAATAATCATAAAACCGGAAATCTGAAGTAAAACCCGATACAAGCAAACATGGCAAAGCATACAACGGATCCATAGCTGGTATCTTTTATTATTATTATTACTCGTCTTACCATGATGCTAAATATGTGAACTAGCGTCCCAGCGCACATATATCCACATCTGAGTAAAGCAAGGTTGTTATTAGAAACCAACGGGGGTATCAACGAACAATGTTTACAGTGGGTCCCGTACATACCCGGGACCACGGCCCAGGATTGTTCCGTTGCTAGTGGACGGAACCTGCCGCAAGGCGATCAGGAGGGTCTTATAGGATGCCCTTTATCAAGATAGTACCAGGAAGGAGGAAGCCAGCGCTCCCCTCGGTCGCCTGGCGGCCCACAGGTCAGACCAGAAGTTTTAGTTGCACAACATACCTAGTACCACTGTAAACACGAACATGTATTGATAACCTCAAGTTTCCCCCGACCCGATGCAAGTTGTTCCTTTTTATAATTTATTATGTAGTTATCAATTTATGGGAATAGCGGGTGCAAGACATGATGAGGAGTTCAGGAGTACATGAGTACTGTAGATTCATGTCACTGTATAAATATAATACAGGATAACAAGTATAGTATTCAAGTCCCTGTATGTAATACAGGATAACAAGTACATTATTCCGTAAATGTGATAGTCACAGATCAAGTATTACTATTGTTTTCCATTATGTTTGCAAAGGGGGAAAACTTACAAATAAAAGTTTGAGGAGCTAAATTACAGGTATTCTCAAAAGATTACAAGTAGATCTCCTCAGAGATTCTGGAAAAATGTGCCGATAGGAGTCTGGTCAGCGCGCGACCACTTTGTCCCTTTGACGATGCGAGCGATGAGATTCCCTTCTCGCCTGGTTCGGGGAATCAGAGAACAGAAGGTTGGTAGAACCCTCTTGCTGCTTCTCAAAATCGCCTTCGATAAGGAATTCCTTCTCGCCTGGTTCCGGAGATTCCTTGAGAGGAAGGACGACGTTAGGGTATCAACACCCTGATTAGAGAAAGCAATTCTCTAAAAGGTCTCTGAATTCGAGAGCGCGCGGTGCTTTGTGAAGAAGCCTCTGCTTGTGGAGTTCTCCCGTATGCATGCGTCTCTCCTCGATTCCTCTCTTGTGTCCTCTCCCCCTTTTTTTTCTTGTACCCCTGGCGGGCTATTTATAGGGAGAGCAAGGGTATAATCGTCCCCTGAAGATATGGAAACAGATTGAACCGAATCTGTTTAAATCTGAAAAGTAGCCTTGCTGCGAGGCTAAGATAGCTTCTGCGGAGCTAGAATTGGCAGGTCGGTTGATCTTTTTGATTTGTTTTGATCCTTTCCATATCGTTGGGAGATTCTCCTTGATCCTCTTACTCGTTTCAAGAGAGTAAGAGATTGCGCAATCACCTGCCATATTTGAATCCCGATTGGATTTGATTAGATTGAATCCGATCTCATCAGGAGATTTTGATTGGTCAAAGGTTGACCATAGCAGGCTGATAGCGGAGCTGCCCGCTTTGAAGCTCATAACGGAGCTAGAGGCAATCCTTAGCGAAGTCCGAAAAGAGGGTTTTCGGCGAAGTTATCAGTTAGCTTCCTGGCGATGCTCTGGATGATGCTAGCCTCTCAAACGAGGCTATCTCCTTGGGCTAATGTAATGCTAAATGCTAGCATTTTAGACCTGCTGAGGTCTGTTTAGAAACAATCCGGGTTCACTGTTCTGCTTGCTGGATCAGTGGAGTCCAAACCGCTTCCTTGTCCCTTAGAGGTGGGTGAAAACTGGTCTTCAGCTCGTCTGTCCCTTGTCTTTTGTAAATGTCAACAAGTTTAGACATCGTTCGGACCAATGAGAATCTTGTCTTTTTTAAGTGTCAATAAGACCCCCTTCAAAGTTTTCGAGAGTCTGCAATAGCTCAGACTCCGAAACACTTTGAACTGCTTGTGATGGTGTGTGGAGTATGAACGTCGCATGATGGTTGAGTTCAGCTTCGCTTTGAATCCTGCTTGGGATGAATTCACCGAAGAATTGCACTGGTCCGCGAGTAGCTTCGCGTCGGGGTAGCTCCGCATCTGGGCTTCCAAGAAATAAGTTCGCTTTGGAACTCCTGTTGCCTTTTCAAAGCCAATTGCCGTGGGGCGGTTACGAGGAGGATCATTCCTTCTTTCGCACTGATCGAGAGAGATGTTCTCCGATTTGCACGTTTCCAAGGGAGGATACTCCCTTTCTTCAAGGCGCCATAAGTGCCTTTTATGAGGGAGACGTTTTCTCCCTTTGCATGGTTCCAAGGGAAAACCGTCCCTTTCATCAAGGCGCAATAAATGCCTTGAATGCGCTTGTGCTTCCACGCTTGGGGTGGTTGTGCTCAGGCCATGGGGCCTATAAATAGGACACTTGAGGTCCTCTGAAGAGAAGTGCTTTGCCTCTCTTCTCTTCTCTTGGTTGAGAGAGATACTCAGATCTCTGAATTAGTGGGAAAGCCCACTCTGGTTGTCTAACCGGCCAAGGACCAGTAAGTCTTAATCGTTCAACGACTTCACCGCTTTTAGGGAACTCATCTCCCTTGATTTAACTTTGACAGCTGCTTTAGGGATTAACTTCCCTCGATCTTCATCTTGCACTTGGCTGATCTGCAGAGAAAGATTTTAGCATAGCTTCCCAGTGAAGCTATCATTCTGACTTGATCACAGAAGGATCATTGCATGTTAAGTCCACTGCGCAGGCAGAACTTAGGACTTGGTCTCTTCAAAGGTTGAGCCAGTCTTGCCATATTGGTGAATGTTGAGACTGTGTCTGACTTTGCCATAGAGGTGAGGCTAGGACTTGGCGTTTGCTGAGCTAGTCCATTAGTTGCTGTGCAGGCGGAGCTTGTCCTCTGCTGAAGTCGGATTGCTTTGCCGCCCAAGACTCTGACTTAATATCTTTGCAGCTTTTTCTGTGCTTAACTGCTAACTTGCTCCAATTTGCCTTGCAGTGAGCTATGCTTGCCAGTCTGGTAACTTGATGGAAGAAACCATGAAATCGCCTTATGCTTCCCCGGTTGAAGCTTTACTTTTAAGCAGGAGGAACAATTCGGGGCAGCGAATGCGCGTCCCAGGGGCTGTTGGCAGCCTCTTATCCGAGATGATTCGTTCTGAGGTGAGGCTGGCCGCCGCCTTTATCGGAGAGGATCCGCTTCAAGATAATGGGCGTCGCCTGTGGGATCGCCGGCATCATTGCCGACTTTCAACTTTGGTGGCCTTTGGGGGTGATCCACTTCAGAGGAGTGGGTATCGCGCCTGTTAGATCACTGGTACCACTGCCAATTCTCATTATACGTGATCTATCGTGTTGGCGGCGATAGGTTTTTATTGCCAGGCTTCAACAAAAATGGCCTGGCAAGATCTGCCATTTTGTGGAGAAAAATGACCGTGTCCTTGTGGCACCATCTGTTCATGTGCGAAGGATTACGGCCTTGCGCCGGAGGAAGGCCTTTCCTGTCCCGTTGGTCTGGCCTGGGAGCAGATAAAACCGCTTGTATGCCTTTTATGCAAATGACCTTGTTAGGCAACTTGGTGTGTTATATGAAACACAGCTTTGATGTAATATCAAATGTACCCTTGCTTTTGAATCAATGAAAGTTCATCGTCTGATCATTTGATTTTTGCTTACTTTCACTGAAAGTTTGGCCATAGCTGGGCTAAGCTGTGTGCGGAGCTAAGGACATACTCCTTTCTTTGAGTGATCTTCGCGAGACTGGCATGTCAGCGCGAGCAGCACGCTTTTTAGAGGGCTAAGGTAGGCCTCCCGGCGAAGCCCTTGAAGGATTGTGCGAAGTCCGCACTTTTGCACTAGTGCGAAGTTAACTCTTAGTAGAGTTGAACCGGCGCTTCTCGGGAAGGCGCTTCGGGCGCTGTTTCGAATTAATTCGAAACGGCGGCATGGGCCTTTTTTCGAGGCCTCGTTTCAGGCGCTGATTAGCCTATAAAAGCCCGATCGGGCTGAACATGGAAATGATCTCCTTTTTAGAGAAATTTCTGTTTTTTCCTCTTCTTCTTCCCTTTCATTCAGAGATCTTTGAGGACTCTAGCAACTCTTCAATGGCGCCCAAGAGACGAGCGGGAAAAGAAGTGGCGACTTCTGCGGCGGAGGGCGTTCCCCTCCGGTCATCGAGCGACCTGTCGCTGGTAAGAGACTCTTCTTAGAGATGGTGGTCTTGCTCCTTTGGAGTTAATATTTGACCATTAGGACGATCGAATATGATCTGTCTTTATCAGGGAACTCGTTTCCCTTCAACTTCCCCATTTTGCTTGCACCAGGGAGGTAAGAACTGAACAGTTCTTCTTTGGGCTTTCGCACGAAGCCATAACTTGGGCCATCTCCGTACTGTTTGAGGAAAAGGACTTGAATAAGTCCTCTCAGTCATAATGACTTTTGACCATAATGCCCCTTTGATGATGTCAGCCCTTAGGGCTATGTCACTTCCTGCTTTAAGCGAAGTTGACGCTTTGGATATTTTCTGCAAAGATGCAGTCTTATCCATGAAGTGAAGCTTTTTCAAAGCTATCGCCTTGCAGGCCCTGCTTGCTGGGCGAGGCTATGCCTTAGTGAATTTTTATGCTTTCGCATCCACTTGATTGGTGAACTAATCATAGCTCATTTCTGTTTTTGCAGTACATTACGCCTCCGGCCTCCAGAACAGTCTGTTCGGTGTAGCCAGTCGAGCAGGCGGAAGCATCAGCTTGCAGTTCTATGGGTAGGCTTCATTGTTCAGTGAGCCGAGCTCCCTTGTACGGGATATGCTCATCCAGGACGGTCGTCTGCAGGCCATGCGGAGCATCTTGACTACGGCTCCACTTGAAGATATCGACCGTCAGGCTTACAGAAAGCCTGACTTCATGTTCGGGGATGCTGCACCAGATCCCGATCGCCAGCTGCAGGCCGGTGAAGGCCAGTGGATCTTCCAGTTGGACGGCGAGAGATTCTATCTCCCGTCCACTAAGCGGCATTTTGCTTTGTCTTCCTTCGCGAGCGTGACTCAGGCTCGGAAGATGGCGTGGGGCGTGAGCCTAAACGCCGAGTCTGTAAGTGTCGGGAGGTTGACATTCCAGTCCGGCTATTCGAGGGCTGGCCATCCTCGTAGCATAATGGGGCTATACCCTGGGAAGGTATCGCGGGACCTTCCAGTAGGAGAGAACCCAGCTGCGGCGCCGACCTTTGGCACTCAGTTCTGCGAAGTTGACGAGAACTACCCCGCCACCGATTTCAGGACTCCCGGTTGGGTCCACCCTCCTAGATCGTGGTGGGCGGAGTTGACCAACTATATCCTCACCCATTTTGAGGGGGACTTAGAGAGGTTAAACCTCCATGAGGCCGTCAGGGCGACCTGCTACGGCATCGAGATGAAGGTGGCGTGCTTCTACGCCATCCTTGAGTTGTATTGCCCGGCCTCGGGGACTTTCTTCACCCCAGTTGGTGAGTTGGGCATGGCCCTGCACGAGATGCGGGAGATCTCTGCTTTGCCCTTCGGGTCTCTTCCATACGAAGAGTACTTTCCCTGTGAGGCGGAGTTGGCTATTCTGGAGAAGCAGGAGCCTGCTCTGCTCGAGACATATCGGGAATTGATGTGCCATTTGCACATTTGCTCCAACATCCACACTGGTGGCAAAGGTAGCTCGAAGAGCTTGAAGAGCTGGGGGAACTACTTGTTCCCGGATATGACTAGTGCGCCTGAGGCAGCTCATTGCGGAGTTGCTGAAGAAGACATCTTGGCAAGGATGGAGGTGCATGCTGAAAAGGACATCGTCGTGGCAGAAGATGATGGTCCTCTCGGGGAGGGTGATGTTCTTCGGAGCTTTCACATCAGGCCCGTCGGCCTATGTCTCGCAAGGCGTTGCTGGCCGGCTTCTTAACCATCTGGTTAAAGAAATGTGTCGTACCTTCTTCTTCGGGTGACATCGTCTATCCGACTGTGCTGCTGCCTGCCGTCCGCTTGGTTCATGGCCACCGTCTGGGTCTTCTCCCGGCCATGGTGTGTTGTATTCAGAGGGGCCTTCATGCACTGACGGAGGCTTTCTGCAGGCCAATGGCGTCAAGGCGAGGGAAGGGTGCCGTCCTGCCTTGTGACGGACCCAATCCTAGGGTAGGTTTACCGTACACCTACTTGATGGCGTGGTTCGCTTTGCACTGCCCAAGTTTGATTGGAGCTGGGGAAGACCCTCCGCAGGGTGTTCAAACGGCGCTTCTCCGTCTCTTTGAAGGCCGTTCGTGGCAGAAAACTTATGTGGCCGAGGCCCGTAAGTTAGTGCGTCGTTATGACGCTTATAGCCTGTTCCGTTGTTTTCCTCGCCTGCGGGGTGCAGGGTACAACGAGGAATTCCATGATGTGGAGTCAGGTCGGTCTCCCATGAGTCGGGGTGTTTTCGAGTGGCTGGTCTGTATCCGGCCCTCGCATTTGCTGTACAGGAGTGGGGATACCTGCTACCTGGAGCCCTACGTCCCGAGCCGGTTTGCCCGCCAATTTGGGTATGACCAGTTGTATGTGGGCAACCCTAATCCGGACCTGGCTTTCATGGGGAGCCTCATTGATGGGGCTCGTGCTTGGCGGTTCTTTACCGCGGATGACACTGGAGCGTGGCTACGCACGCGCCGAGGGATCCCGGCCTTTGGACGACCCTGTGTTTCTGCCAATGGTATGCGGCTTCGAACTCCACACCTGCTAGGTTTAATGCCAACCGTTCGGGTGTGAAGTTAATTTCTCATCGGATGAGGCAGAAGGCTTCTGATAAGATGGAGGGTAAACGAGTCCGTGTTCCTGGCATAGAGGAGTTCATCGCTGTGGATGACAGCGGGGCTTCTGATGCGGGGAGCCCTTGCTTCGAGGCAGGGACGATGGCTGATGCTCATGAAGCTGATGCTCGTGAAGCGGGTCTGGTGTAGTGGGGACAGCTCCCTCACAACATGTGGAGGAAGTGGAGGAAGAGGACTCTGATGTCCACTTCAAAAGGAAGCGTGGGAGTGGATCCCGTAGGAAGTCGTCGGCGAAGAGGCCCCGTCGCCAGACTCCTACCATCGTGGTAGAGGGTGAGCTCTCTGCTGCGCCTCCTTCTGCTGCTCCATTAGTGGCTGAGCCGTCGGTTGCTGAACCGACTACTGGTAAGATTGGCCCCCATCTAATATGCCTTCAGCGCACTTTAAATAACTCATCATTTGCTTTTTGTTGCAGGAGCTGAGGAGCATGGGGAGCAAGGGGACCAGTATGATCCTCTATTCGCTTATGGAGCTACTGCTGGTTCCTTTACTCGCTCGGAAGAATCTGGAGGTGATGCGGCCGACATTGGCCCGTCGGGCGCTGGGACTTCTAAAGGAAGTCCTATGGCATCCAGCTCTACCGGGTGGTCTGCGGAGGAATCGGCGAGCAGGCCGGCTATCCGCGTTGATTCTGGCAAGAACTTCGCGATGGAACCCCTAGAGACTGATGAGGCTGACGAAGTAACATCAGCCTTTGGTAAAATGACGACCTTTTGATCTCCTCTTGTTTACTGCATCCGCTTTTTGACCGTGGCTTTGTTGCAGGTGTTCGGCCTCAAGATGCGTCGGCTTTGAAGGAGCCGGAGACTTCCCCTGGAAGGTCAGAGGGTGGGTTGAGTGCTTCGTCCGCGGCGGATGTTGCCATGTTGGACGTGTTGTATGGCGACTTGCCTTCTTATCAGCCCACGTCAGCTGAAAGGCGAGAGGCTGAAGGGGCGGCAGTCCCGGAGGTATCCTCACTCCTAATCACATCACCGAGTGAGGTGCCGGCAATTTTTCCCAGTGCGGGGCTGAGGGTGATCGCGGACCCTAGTTCCCCGACTTTGATTGTCGAGCCTGCTGTTCAGGAGGTGGTTGCCAGTCCTTCCTCCACGGTGGCTGGCGTGCTGGTGTCGCTGAGGACTCCGCCGAGGTCACCTTTGGCTTGCCCTGCTGCTGTCAATGTTCCCGCTTCTTCTTCTGCGGCGGTGTCGACTGGGTTGGTAGATTGCTCCGAGGTTGTCTCAAGGGTTGATGAAGCTGAGAATGACTTCATCGGTAATCTAGTCGACAGCTTCTATAACAGTTTGGAGCAGACTATCGGTCTAGTCTTGAAGGGCTCACCTGTGCCATTCTCGAAGCTGAAGATGGTCCTTTCCCGTGGCATTGAGTGTATCGGGACTTTGAGGGGTACCATCAAGCTGCTGCTCTAGAGCTCCTGGTAGACGACCTTGAGAAGGACGTGGAGGAATGGCGCCATTTCCATCGTTCCGACGCAGCGTCTTTGGCTGATGAACGGCTCACACGTCTTGTCGCCCAGAGGCGCGAGGCTCAGCTCGCTGCTCAAGAGGCTGCTGAGGCTATCTCCTCTGACTTGAAGTCCTTGGAGGCAGAGCAAGCAGAGGTTGGGAGTGCAATTGACGCTTCCACCAGTGCGCTTCTTGATGCCGAAGATAAGGTTAAGAGGACCGAAGAGATGATTCAGAAGGCAAATCTCCTCTTATCCAAAGCTACACAGATGCGTCATGAAGAGTCTGCGCGGCTTAAGCAGCTCAGGGCTCGAAGTGAGGAACTGGCGGAGCAGAAGTCGTCACAGAGGGCGACTTTGGCGGAGGTCGAGGATCGTCTGGCTCAGGCGGTGGACTTCGATGAGGCTGAGCTAAGATCACAGGCACTGGCCCAGGCTGCTGATGACAGGAGGACGAGGCTAGCTTCGCTCGGAGATCGGATCCGATCTTATCATGTACGCCTATAGGCTCCTCCATGTATCCCATCCTTTTGGAATTTAATAAAAATTCTTTCTTTTGTCGTCTTTGTTTGTTTGGATAATGAGGCATGGCTGTCTGTTGGTTCAGAGGTCGCAATGACATAACCAATTGGGACGTCGTCAGTCTCGAGGTCAGCCCTTTTGCGGGGCTAAAAGGGGAGATACTTGCCTTTTGTAAATGTCAGCAAGCATCGAGATTGAGACTTAGCTGTCTGCTGGTTCAGAGGTCGCAATGACATAACCAATTGAGACGCCGCTAAGTTCAATGATAGATGAAACTTGGCTATCTGCCAGTTCAGAGGTCGCAATGACGTAACTGGTTGAGAAGCCACCAAGCTCAACAATGAGTGATACTTGTCTTTTGTAGATGTCGACGAGTATCGAGACCTGTCTTTTGTAAATGTCAACAGGACTCGAAATTGAGACTTAGCTGTCTGCTGGTTCAGAGGTCGCGATGACGTAACCAATTGAGACACGCTAAGTTCAATGATAGATGAAACTTGGCTATCTGCCAGTTTAGAGGTCGCAATGACATAACTGGTTGAGAAGCCACCAAGCTTCAAAATAGGTGATACTCGTCTTTTGTGAATGTCAACGAGTATCGAGACCTGTCTTTTGTAAATGTCAACAGGGCTCGGGGTTGAGACTTGTCTTTTGTAAATGTCAACAAGCTCAAAATAGGTGATACTTATCTTTTGTAAATGTCAATAAGTATCGAGACCTGTCTTTTGTAAATGTCAACAGGGCTCGGGGTTGAGACTTATGTTGGCCCAAAGGCCTATCACCCTAGTTTTGATGATGATCAACTCATGAAGTTATGATTTCTAATGATCTTGTGTTTAATTAGTGACAGATTCTTTATCAAGATCTTAGTAGGTGCAAAGCTCAACAAAGGATAAATTGTCAAGATTTAGAGCTTGCATGATATGATCCAAGGAGCTTTTGGATCAAGCTTGGACCAAGTCAAGAAGATGAGAAGCCTTCAAGGGAAGACTTCAAGGAGTTGAAGACTTGTGTCTAGGTATAAGATTTGTATTTTTGTTTTAGTAAAAATGTAAAGGATAGATAGTTGGTGGATTGCTCAAGTCTATTTCACACACACACTCTTGATAGAACTCTTGATTTAATTGATTTCAAAAAATTTTCTTTTTAGAAAAGAATTTTTATTTAGTAAAAGATTTTCTTTGAGACAAAATATAAACTTTGGTTTTGGTATTTCTATCATATATATCTTTTCAAACCATAACCAAGTTTAGAGCTTTATGATCAAAAACATAGATATTTTATTATGATTGTGTAGTGGATCATATCCATACACACTATGCTTTATAAGTTCAAAATATCTTGTTTTTGTATTTTGTGAAGTTATGGAAAAACAAGTCTTAGAAAGACATGTTTTTAGAAAAACAGTTTTTATTGTGATTAAAACTATTTTTTAGATTTACTGTGAATTTATGGGATTTTTATTGAGTGAAAAGACCTATTTTCAAATCCCGTATCTGTGCAGAACTGTGCAAACTGTTTCAGGCTTCAGCGGTCGACCGGACCGGTCGACCGGGTCTGAAGTCGGTCGACCGGATCAGTCGACCGACGTGCACAGACGTGCACGCCTTGGTGCACTAGAGGACGGTCGACCGGGTCGGTCGACCGCTTCGGAGAGCTTTGCTCTCTGGAAATATCGGCCGACCGGTCCGGTCGACCGACAGAGAGATTACTCTCTGCTCCAGTGGGTCGGTCGACCGAGCCGGTCGACCGGAGGCTCCAACGGTCGGATTTTTGACTGTTGGCGGTCGACCGGGCGGTCGACCGGTAGCACTGACAGAGCCCCAACGGCTCTATTTTCTGACAGCCTATAAAAGGGGGTCTTGTCAACTGTTTTTATGAGAAGATTTTGGAGACTTTTAAGTTAGTTTTTCCAACTGATTTCAGAAGTTCTCTCCACATAATTGAGTGCAAATACTTCCCATCTTAAAGGGAGTTTTTATCAAGAGAGTGTTTTAGTGATTCTTTGAGATTTTCACCATAGTCTTTCCTTGCTTTTCTCACACCACACTTGAGCTATCCATTGCTAGATATTCCTATAGGTGTGTTGTAGTGAGAGTGCTCTTTAGGTGATCAAGTGTTGTGATCATCAAAGAGATCTTTCTTTGTTCTTTGAGGATACGGGCAAGTGTGCTCGTTGGTGGTTGAGTTCGGTTGTGAACTCTTTGGTTTGAGGTGCGCCTCGGCGAGTCGGTGGACTTGCGTGTGTACGGGACTTGGGAGTCCGAGGGCTTGTAGGTGTTGCGGCACCGGGGAGAGATCCATTGGGATCTTGCATAGTGGAAATCCTTCGTGTGTCGAAGGCGGGGATGTAGAGCAAGTGTGCTCGAACCTCGAAACATACCCTTGTGTTTGCGATTGCTCACTCTTGCTCTCTTTCTCACTTAGTCTCTTTTATATCTTGCATTACTTACATTGTCTTTACTTTACATGCTTGATATACCCTTGTGCTTATATTATATACTTGCGTGGGATTGCTTGTTAACACTAGTATTCAACCAAGAGAGCCAACGCGGCACCTCAACCCATTCAAGGGAATCTAGAGGAGCTTGTCCAGAGCCTCGCAAGGGGAATTCGGCAACACTCTTGAGTTATACATAAGTGTTTAATTAAAAGAAGTTTAATTTGGTCAACTTAGTTTTAATTCCGCATTATTTGTTCATAAGTGACCATTAGATTAGCCATCACCTATTCACCCCCCTCTAGGTGATCTTACAATTGGTATCAGAGCCAAGTGCTCTTGATATTGGGTCTAACAAGCTAGAGTTAAAGATCCTACTTTTAGGCTAATCACAATATTTTGTACACACACCATGGACTTCATGTCACCACCCACCTTTGACATCCTTAACATCCAAATTTGGAAGGTTAAGATGTCATTGTACCTCAAAGCCTTAGGATTTCATGTCTATCTTGCCACTACTAATAATGCTTATTCTTTAGATGGTAAGAACATTGAGGCTAATGCAAAAGCCCTTCATGCTATTAAGTCAACCCTAAATGATGATTATTTATCTAGGGTTTCTAATGTTGAATCGGCTTTTGTAGCTTGGAACATCATCACCTCCCTTGGCGAAAAGGGCCTATACTATGCGGGGAGCGATTCGGACGTTGGAAGCGACATCTCAACGTATGCTATATGGTCCAAGGGGATAACCCCCTTGAGGTAAATTCCGAATCCGATGATGAGGATATGTCATATGATGAGCTTAATACATTTTGCCAATTATTGCTTGAGAAATATGACATGATTAAAAGAATAATAAAAATTTGAAAAAGGAAATTGCTTGCATGCATAAGGAACATGACTCATATAGAAATAACATTGCATGCTTAGAAAAAGATAATGAAAGTTGGAAAAGAAATTGATTGCTTGCATGTAGAAAATGATTCTTTTAGAAATAAACTTGCATGCTTAGAAAGGAAAATAAAGATTTGAAAAATGAGAATGTTTCCTTGACTGCTAAATTGAATGATTTATGTGAAGGGAACACTATTTTGAAGGATAAAATCATTTTGGTGGAAAAACAAAGAGAAGAAGTTTTTCAAGAAAATAAATCTTTGAAAAGAAAATTTGTTGAAAAAGAAAAAGATTTTGTTTCACAAAAGAAAAAGAAAAATGATCATATATCTCATCATGCTTTACATGCCACCACAAATGAGATAAATGTTTTGAAAAATAAAATGGATAATTTGAGTTCAACTTTGAACTCTTGTGCATTTAATCACACTAAGTTGGAGTCAATGTTTTCAAAAAACAAACTCCTCATGTTCATGCACATCACTCTCATCATCATGCTTATGTTGCACAACATGATCACACTCCTACACATAAGCATACTAAGGTGTACGTATGTACACATTGTGGCCGCAAAGGCCATTTAGCAAAATTTTGTTTTGATAAGAAACCTCATTTATATTTTGCTAAGTATAAAAGATTTTGGGATCCTTACAATAAAGCTAACCCCAAAGGACCCAAGAAAGTATGGGTACCAAAACCCCCACCCTTTGATTTTGATGTAGGTGAGGGCTCTCACAAAACGTGAGAGGATTGGTGCCTTGATAGCGGATGCAATGGACATGATGGACAAACTTTTGGATGCATTGCTATCAAGGAGATTTTGGTGGGAAAGACCACCATGCTTGGAGTTTTGGAGTTGGTAACAATTTCTAAACTCCTATTTTATTTATGTACATGCTTTTATTTTCATAATTTCATGTAGCATGTTCACATTTTTTTTGGGTGCTTCATGTGGCATTTACATGCTTAAATGTAGAATGTGTCAAAACTTGCATTTATACATATATGAATAGTGAACTACAATTGACTCATACATATTTGAACTTCATGCTCATTTGTATCCACTATATGCATGTGTATAGGCTAGTTTTGATGATTCGGTCATTTATGCTTGTTATGCCTATCTTTGATCTTACTTCATGTATATGTGTGTTTAATTCAAATCTAATAAATATACATGTATACCCCTTGAGTCATTTGCCTTCATGCAATATATATTGGACTCTTTTCATATTTGAGATATGTATGCATATTGTTAGATTTGTATAAATCATACATATACCATGAAGATTGCTATTTTTATGAAAAATGATTTTGAGTTGATTTGTTTTAAGATTAAAAATAAGATTTTCATGAGATTCATGCTTCACTTTCTATTTTCATGAAAATACCATTTACATAACCTTTGAACACTCATCTTTTATGATAAAAGATAATTTATGAGCTTTATGGACTATGAGTGCTTGAACTTTTGTGTATTTAGTATTATTCATGGAAAACATTTGACTTTGTATTTTTGAAGGATCTTTAACTAGTTTGTCAAAAATCCATTTAAACTAGTTATCTATTCTTCAAATTGATTCACATGATCCTATTTTTAATCATATGGATAAATTCTTTTGTATTTTCAAAATTTATTTGATGCTTCATGATTTGAATATTAGTTTAAATGTTAGCATTTGTCAACACTTGGATTGATACTTATACACATTATGGATCACAAATAAATCTATATATGATTGGGTTTAAATGCTTATTTGTGCCCATTAGGTGTGTTAGTATAGCCTAAGTTTTGATGATTGTTACATTGTAAACTTGTATTCCCTTTTTGGATTTATGCTATGATCATATGCTTTCATTTCATGTATATGTTTATTTTGTCAAAACATTAAGATATACATGGATACCTCTTGAGTCATTTGCCTTTAATGCAAATCTATTTATATAGACTCAATTGTGTTTAAGAGATATGTATGTACACTTATTGCATTGACTAAACATACATATGCCATGAAATACAATTTTGTTGATTTTCATGTATTAAAAATTTGTGATGATTTTTCATGTATTCAAATTTATAGGAATATTGAGTTTTATTGCCACTTTCATGATGCCATGT
Source organism: Agave tequilana (assembly GCA_038442645.1). Lineage (NCBI taxonomy): Eukaryota > Viridiplantae > Streptophyta > Magnoliopsida > Asparagales > Asparagaceae > Agave > Agave tequilana. The sequence goes on from JAVJIF010017931.1 coordinate 29,631, forward strand.
TCCACATAACACTAGTACACTCACCTTTTATTATATATGGACTTTATGGATATTAGAGTGTTTTTAGTGCCATGTGATTTACTTGTGGTTGATTGAAGTTGGCGAGGTATGTGATGTTAATTGTACAAGAATCAGGTATTTAAGAGATGGTTTAGGGTTTAGAATTCACCTTTGATCTTGTTTACTTTGAATATGTAAGAATTATACCTTGTTTCAATCTTTCGTTATAGCAAGTAGCTAAAACGAGTCGTACCACGAGGAGAGCAAGCGTAGAAGCTTTCACGATACTAGTGAGACAAGAAACAATACTCTTCTTTGTTAATCACACAAGAGAAAACAATATACAAGAAGTTGTGGATTGGTGGTGGTGCATTGTGAAAAAGAAGTGCAATGAATGAAGTGTGATGAAGTAAAGAAAAGAAAAGAATACTAGAATGAAATGTGTGAACTCTCTTGATTAGAAAGATGCATGGCTAGCATTACTCAATCTCCTTGCTAACATACTACCTCTTTTGTTGATTGCAATATTGTCTCATCAAGAATCATAGACAATTGAAAAGTACTTGCATGTTTCAAGTGTGGTATTCTTTCTTTGAAGACTTAGTGTTCCTTTTAGTTAGTTGGCTAGAAGTCTCTTCTTGAATACTAGGTTCTCTTACTAGGTGTGCAATGAGGAAATCTAGGCTTGGTACTCATTTAATGCAAAGGTTAGAAGAATCAAACTCTTTAGGACTTCAAAGCTTAACTACAAAGTTAGCTTGAAGTGCTTTAGTTGTTCTTGCTACTCAAATGACACAATCAATGGTAATCCATCCTTTGATCCAATCAAATGCTCTTTATAAGAGATACACAATTCATCTAGAGATCTTACAAGCAATCACCAAAGGATACAACATACTCCATTAGAATTACAAGAAACTTGAAATCATGCAAGAATTAAAGAATACAATCAACTAGAGCTAGTAGTAGCTAGGTGAGATTTAGCTAGCCATGCATTCAAGAAGCTAGCCCTCCATTACACTAACAAGAAAGCTATAGTTCTCCATGAAATCAAAGATCTAAACAACTCAACTAGAATTAAACTAGAATTAGAAATTGAATGCAAGAATTAAAAGCATAAGAAGAGAAAGCATACTCAATTCTAGTAAAAAGAAGATGAGAGCTCCATTGAATCTTTGCTTCAAGGTTGTCACAAGTCTTGATTACAATCTCTCAAGTGAAGAACTCTCTCTCAATTTAGCTAGAAATCAAGGAGGAAAGAGAGAAGAACTAGAATCCTAAAACAAAAATTACAACTAATCCAAAATTTTCCCTCTCTCTTCACTGGAGCTCGCACAGATCTCTGATCAGGTATTTATAGGCAAAGTTGAGAATCTCATCAGATCTTAACCGTTGGCACGAAATCCGAGGCCCAACGGCCCTCGGATTGCCGCGGATTGCCGCCAGATTGCCGCCAGATCTGGGCCGTTGGCTCGGATCTTTCTGGTGGGATCTGGTGGTTAAGTTGTTGGCCACGTGGACTGGTTGGATCTTGCAGTTGGCGCTCAGATCTTGGTGAGATCTGATTTGATTCTTTGGCTAATTTTTATTAACCCCCTTAATTATCACTAATTAAGGTGGTTAATTACTTTTCCTCTTTAAAGTGGAGATCTGCAAAATTAGAGAAAACATGGGTTAAAAATCATATTTAATATGCAATATGCAAGGTATAAAGGCGGTATAAAATGTAAATATATGGTATAATCACACCCCCATACCTAGCTTTTGCTCGTCCTCGAGCAAAAATAAAAGAAAAAGAAAGAAAAATCCTAACTAATTATTACACCACTTTCGTAGGTGACACGATTGCACTGAGCATGTGCAACAAGCCGTTAAACCTCTAGGTTACCCTAGAGGAGGAGTGTTGTCTCCTGAGGGTTTTCAGCGGATTACACCCACAAAATCCAAAAGAAAAATAAAAGGGTTAGTGAAATTTTTGATCCATGCTTTAAAGATTTTAATTTGACCTATAGGTTTCAGGTTACTCAAACTTTTCATTCCTCTTATAAGTATCTAATTAGAGTATTGTTTTCATTTTAGGTTAAGATTTTCGGGAAAAGATAAAAAACCTGATTCTGCATCAATCTTAGGATATTTACATCTATAAATATGAAGGATCTCTCTCAGACTAAGTTCATTTATTTACTTATATGTATAATTTTTTTTTTTTTTTTTATATATGTGTATATACAATGTTTATTTATTTACATTCCCTTATCATCCTTAGTTTCCTAGTCTACCCATGTAGCGAGCCTCTTACCGATGACTCCCAGACCAGACGGTCTTAGGGCACCAGATGAGAATACATCCCTCGGGTTCGAAGACTCGAGTAAACTAGGTCACTTAGGAATCTAAGGACTTAACCACTTTTAGGCGTGATCGGTAATGCTTCCTGAGGCACGACTAACCAGCTTAATCAGTGGCTAAGTATTTATTCTCACCTTTAGGCGTGACCAGCAATGCTTCATGAGGCACGGCCAACCAGCTTAATCGGTGATTTTTTTCTTTTTTTTTTTTTTATTTATTTTATTTATATACACACATTTTTTTTTTTTTTTATATATATATATATGCAAATAAAGTCACTAAGTCTTTGATTATTCCTTCAATATGTTCAATGTTCATATCTAAAGAAAGAATTGAAATCAAGTAATTTTTCTAATCCTTTATTACTTAACCTAAAAATCTAACAAAACTCTTCTTTTCAACTTATAATTAGAAATCCTAGTTAAGAGCTTCCTTAATCCCTAAATTTCAAATTAGATTCTTTAAACATGGATCAAAGAATTTCTTTTTTTTTTTTTATATTATTTATTTTTATTTTTATTTTTATTTTTTTTCCTAAAAGAAAAGTAAAATCTAAAAATAAAGTGGAAAAATCTAAAAAGAAATATAAAATCTAAAAGGAAAACCTTAAAAGAAAGTAAAAATCCTAAAAATAAAAGAAAAAGCCTAAAAAGAAAGAAAAATCCTATGTTAGTATATCTACCCCCCCATACCTATCTCATGCATTGTCCTCAATGTATGCAAGATGAAATAATGCATGAAATAGGTAAAGGTAACAAGTCACTCCCTCGTCCTCTTTGGACCCGCAGTGGTACTGGGTCCAGCAGATTGTGTCCTCCTCAGCCTAGCCTCGATCCCATCCAAACGAGAGGATATCCTAGATGATTCCTCCTCCACTTTCTTCCTGAGCCTAACTTGTCCCCGAAAAATCTTCTTCATGCCTCTCCAAATAGTAGACATGAAGGCTGTGTGTTCCTCTGGGGGCTCTTGTTGCCAGAATTGGGGCTCATCTTCCACCTCTAAACTTTCATCGGAAGAGGACTCCACAGGTATATTCTCAGGCATGACATTGGGTGTCCAGAGTGCCTGTAAGCAGCTATTGTACGCACTTGTGGGTCTCTCTGTGGTAATCGTCACTCGGGCAAATGTCGAGAAAATAGCGTTAGACATGAAATGTCGACACAGACGGGTAATTAATATCGCATGAGAAAACTTAGCACCCCGAGTGCGAGAGGAGTTTTCAATAATAGCATGGAAGATGGTTCGGGTCAAACAGACCGTATGGTTCTGTGTCATCAGATCATGAATAATCTGTAGCACAGGCCTGTTAAAGGTTGAAGTGTGATCGAGCCCAAGAATATTTCGTTGGATCCAACGTCCAACGCAGTGAATGTTCCTGAATGTAGACTGGGCTTTGAGCCCCTATCCTGGACAGTACAGCGTGCACCCATTATGGTCAAGTAATCAATTAAGGGCAAGGGTTCGCACGTTTGTTGAATTAAGGGGACATGAGTGATATGTTCAATTAGTGGAAGTGTGACCCAAATGTCACCGAATGGCATACGAGAGACAAATTGATATGGATCATGACTCACAGAAGCATAATCTATAGAAGTGTAAAATGTGTTTACTAGATCCGGACAATAAAAGGCTTCGTGCTCGTGATGATCAAATACCAAATTGTACCAGTTCCAGGCGCGGATTCGATCCACGAAAATATGGCCATATCCCCCATTGTCATTAAAAAGTGCAGAAAAGTCCCTCTCTACATACAGATTTGGTGCCATAATTGCTAAAGACAATGAAGTAAAGGATTGGAGATAAGAAATTGCAAACCACCCCCGGAGATCGTGGGGGGAAACCCAACAGAGTAGTGCAAACAGCACAGAGATGGCTTCGGGAAAACTTTCTCAGGATCTACCACCAGTAGCAGAAGTTAGCCGGAATGGAGCTTTCCGGCGCGCCTGATCTGACAGAAATGCCGCGTACGGGCGGCAGGGCGCGGCAAAGTTGAGGATTTTTGGGATCAAATTTTTGGAGGAAGTTGGGTTTGGGAAGAAGCTCTCAGATCTGAAATGGTTTGCTCGGGTGAGGAAGGATGAAATGAGGAGGAGATGTTTAAATAGGGTAGGTAAAAAGTGGGATGTACAAAATTACCCCTAGGTCAAATCTTGATTTACAACCCTTGGTCAAAACTTTGAATATGAAAGGAATCCTAGGGAGGAAAGAGAATCCTAGGGTTTGAAATTCTTTTCATGTACAAAAATCCAAAAAACTTTTTATTTACAAAAAATGCAAAAAAAAAAAATATTTACAAAAGAGGTCCCCAAATGATTTTCATAAAAAATGTATGGGAAAATATACAAATGGAAAGGTCACAATAAATTGGGTCGGAAAGACCCAACTCGTGAACGTCATGTGACAATGACTCTGTGGTGAAAAATGGCTTTAAGCGTTGTCCGTTTACAGTGAATTTATTGCCATTGGATGGATCAAGAATCTCGACTGCTCCGTGAGAAAAGACAGTCTGCACAATAAAAGGTCCTGACCACCTGGTACGTAGCTTACCAGGGAAAAGGTGGAGTCGAGAATTGTATAACAGAACCTGTTGACCGACAGCAAAAATCTTTCTATGAATGGCTTTGTCGTGAAACAGCTTGGTCCTGTGCTTTGTGATCCGAGCATTATCGTATACCTCGTTTCGTAGCTCCTCCAGCTCAGATAATTGCAGCTTCCTGAGAACACCGGCTTTGTCCAAGTCAAGATTCAGTTGCTTTAAAGCCCATAGTGCACGGTGTTCTAACTCAACGGGCAAGTGACATGCTTTTCCAAATATAACTCGGTACGGAGACATACCGAGGACAGTCTTGTAAGCGGTCCTGTATGCCCATAAGGCATCAGTCAGTTTGACGGACCAATCCTTACGATTCTGTCCTACGGTCTTCTCCAGAATGAGTTTTATCTGTCTGTTAGTGACCTCAACTTGCCCATTGGTCTGAGGATGATAGGCCGTGGACAATTTATGAGTGATAGAATATTTCCGCATCAAGGCTTCAAAAGCCCTATTGCAGAAGTGACTCCCATTGTCGCTCAATATCGCACGGGGGGCTCCGAAGCGTGAAATGATGTACTCTCTTAAAAATTTAATGACAACTTGGTTGTCATTAGTCCTTGTAGGAATCGCTTCGGCCCACTTAGAAACATAATCTACGGCTACCAAGATGTATTGGTTTCCGTAGGACAGAGGAAAGGGTCCCATAAAATCGATGCCCCAGAGGTCGAAAATTTCGACTTCCAAGATGGGTGTGAGGGGCATCATGTTCCTTTGTGTAATCCGACCCGTCATCTGACATCTATCACAAAGCTTGCAAAAGGTAAAGGCATCCTTAAAGAGAGTGGGCCAGTAGAATCCACTCTGGAGCACTTTTTCCGCAGTTTTTCGTGGACCAAAGTGTCCACCGCAAGCTAACTTGTGACAGAATGTCAAGACACTCTGATGTTCATCCTCCGGAAGGCATCTCCGAATAATTTGGTCAGGACAGTACTTGAATAGATACGGTTCATCCCAGAAGAAGAACCGCATTTGGCTCAGAAAACGTGTTTGTCTTGTCCTGACCAATGGGAAGGAATTTGCCTGGTAGCAAGGTAGTTAATAATATCAGCATACCAGGGCTCTCCACTCATCGCTAGAATGTGCTCGTCAGGAAAGTCTTCATTAATCGGTATTTTCTCATGGGGTGCGTTCGGTATTCTTGACAAATGATCTGCAACCACGTTCTCAACGCCCTTTTTATCCTTTATCTCCAAGTCAAACTCTTGCAAAAGAAGGATCCATCTAATCAATCTTGCCTTTGCGTCCTTCTTTTGCATCAAGTACCTCAGGGCGGAGTGGTCAGTAAAAATGATGGTCCTGGACCCTAGCAGATATTGTCGGAACTTCTCTAACGCAAAAACGACTGCCAAAAACTCTTTTTCAGTGGTCGTGTAATTCAGTTGGGCATCGTTGAGCGTTCTGCTAGCATAGTATATTACGTGCTGCCTGTTTTCAATACGCTGTCCTAAAACAGCGCCTATCGCAAAGTCAGAGGCATCGCACATAATTTCAAATGGCTTGGTCCAGTCCGGTGCAGATATTATCGCGCAGAGACTAGTCTATCCTTCAGCTCTTTCCATGACTTTCGACATTCTTCATCAAAGATATAGGGTACATCTTTTCCTAAGAGATTTGTCAAGGGTCTCGCAATGTTGCTGAACCCTTGAATGAATCTCCTATAGAAGCCAGCGTGCCCTAAGAAAGATCTAATGTCTTTAAAACATTGTGGTTCAGTGAGCTTGGTGATAACTTCCACCTTAGACTTGTCTACCTCGATTCCGACGCTCGATATCTTGTGCCCCAATACAATTCCGTGCTTAACCATGAAGTGACACTTTTCCCAGTTAAGTGTCAAATTCTTTTCCGTGCATCGTTGTAAAACCATCTTCAGGTGGTATAAGCACTGCTCAAATGTATCCCCATATATAGAAAAATCATCCATAAAAATCTCTAAAAATTTCTCCACCATGTCCGAGAACAAGCTCACATGCAACGTTGAAACGTTGCTGGAGCATTGCAAAGACCGAAGGGCATCCTACGGTATGCAAAAGTTCCGAAGGGACAGGTGAAGGTCGTTTTTTCTTGTCCTCGGGCGCAATAGGGATCTGATTATATCCTGAATATCCATCCAAGAAACAATAATACTCATGCCCCGCCAATCTCTCTAACATCTGATCAATGAACGGAAGTGGGAAGTGGTCTTTTACGTGTGGCGCTATTTATTTCCTATAATCAATACAAACTCGAATCTTCGTTGGAAGACGCGTTTGTATCAATTCCTTGTTCTCATTTTCCACAACCGTAAAGCCAGCTTTCTTCGGCACAGCGTGGACCGGACTCACCCATTGACTATCGGATATGGGATATATGATCCCATTGTCTAAGAGTTTCAGAATCTCCGATCTAACAGCTTCTTGCATTATTGGGTTAAGTCGACGCTGTGGGTCTCTTTTAGGCTTGGCCTCTTCCGTCAAGTGAATTCTATGTTGGACAATGGAAGGACTAATCCCTTAATATCAGCCATGGTCCAACCAATGGCTTCTCTCTATTTTCCCTAAGCACAGTCAAAAGGTCCTCTTCTTGTTGTTCCGTAAGATTAGATGCAATGATTACCGGAAAGGATTCCTTCTCACCCAAGTACTTGTACTTGAGATGGGTAGAAGAGCCTTAAGCTCAGAAGAAGGGACTGGATCTATAATCGGTTGCTCATGGTGTAAGGGAAGAATAGAAGTGGAATTAGTAGTCCTTTCAATATCTGATCCAACAATCTGATCAAGAGTTAGGTCGTCAGCTTCTAACTCAAATTCCTCTTCAGACTCATATTCCACCTCCTCCACGTGTTCACTGGTTAATCCCTCTATCAAGTTAACATCAAAAGAGTCATTCTCCACATCCCTTGGTTGCTTCCCCAGATGGAAGACATTCACCTCCTTCGTCATATCTCCGAACGTCAGCCGCATCGATCCATTTCGACAGTTAATGATTGCATTCGCTGTGGCTAAGAAAGGACGTCCTAGAATGACAGGTGTTTGCGCTCTGTGGTTTTGTACGGGTTGTGTTTCTAAAACAACAAAGTCCACGGGATAAATGAATTCCCCACCCGTATTAAAACATCCGTAATTTCCCCCTTGGGAATCTTAACAGAGCGATCAGCCAGCTGAATAGTCATCTGGGTAGGACGAAGGTTGCCTAACCTAACTGCTGGTACACGGAAAAAGGGAGAAGATTGATGCTTGCGCCCAAGTCTAGCAAAGCCCTATTTACAGTGGTCTGCCCTATGATACAAGAGATGGTAGGGCTCCCTGGATCCTTGTACTTTACAGGGATTGGACCATTAAGCAATTCACTCAGATTGGAAGCCAAAAAGACTTTCTTAGGGACATTTGCCTTTCTTTTCTTAGTACACATCTCTTTCAGAAACTTAGCGTATGATGGGACTTGCTGAATAGCATCTAAGAGAGGGACATTGATTTGAACCTGATTAAATATCTCTCTTATCTTCTCCATGTGAGCATTATTCTTATGATTTGTAAGCCTATTTGGAATGGTGCAACAGGCTTATAAATTTGCTCATCAACTTTCCCTTTTCCTTTTGACTGGGACGTGGATGGTTGTGAACTTGATGAAGGAATATTTTGCAAAGGTTGAACTGGAACAGAAGTTGATGGTTTTGACAAAGAGTTTGGAGACTGATTGGAGACCTTGTTGTCTACTTGTTTCCCAGATCTTAGGATGTGAATGGCTTGGCAGTGGCTTGGCTGGTCCCAAGTCTTCCACTTCATGCAGAGGAAAATGAGCTTTGGGATTAGGCACAGGTTGGCTAGGCAGCATTCCTTTTTGCCTTTCAGTCAAGGAATTAGCCAACTGTCCTATTTGGATTTGTAACTTATTCATGTCCTGCTGCTGACTGTTCATCATTGCGGTCTGGGTTTTAGACAAGAGTCTATCATTTTCTCCAACTCAGAAATTTTCTTATCTGAAGGATTGGGTGATGGATGATTCTGGTATTGGGGAGGAAAATTAGCTTGATATGGCACAGAATTTTGGAATGTTTGGAATCTAGGTGGACTCTGATATGAATTGAAATTTGGTGGGTTTTGATGGTAAGTGGGTGGATGTGCCTGAGCAGGGTATTGCTGATGTGGAAATGGTTGTCTCGACTGCTCAGGTCCAGACTGACTCCAAGAGAAGTTAGGATGGTTACGCCACCCTGGATTGTAGGTCTTGGAATAAGGATTGTATGGAGGTCTGGTATATGCAGCATTCATACTCTCCTGAAAATTTTGAGAGTAATACACAGGACACTCTTCCAACACATGATTCAGATCATGGCAAAAAGTACAACCCGGGTGAATTATAGGTGCAGAGCTAGCCATATGTGGTGGGCTACCTACTGATGAAGGGTTGACTTGACTAACGACAGAATTTTCCCTTGATTCCAGCAATTCAATCCTCTTCATCAACTGGGTAATCTTAGCTTCAGCAGCTATTGAGGATCCTATAGAATGTAAACCAGATCTGGAAGTTGTTGGTGTGGGTTTCTCAGAGCAGGATTCCCACTGGATCGTTTTCTCCGCTAAAGCCTCAAAAGGTCCCAGCCCTGGTCTTCATCTTTCTTAAGAAAGTCTCCTTGACACATAGTTTCAAGGAGAGTCTTGGTTTGATAATCCAGCCCATCATAGATAATCTGGCATTGACGCCATTTCTCTATACCGTGATGGGGACACAGGGCAACTAAGTCCTTAAAGCGCTCAAAATACTTCCAGAATGGCTCATTGGGCTCTTGTTTGAATTGCATGATATTTTTGCGCATGAGGGCTGTCTTATGGATGGGATAAAATTTTTTAAGAAAAACCTTGACAAAGTCATCCCAAGAAGAGATTGAGCTGACAGGAAGACTGTACAACCACTTCTTCGCAATATCCTTTAGTGCAAATGGGACAAATCTAAGTCTTACAGCATCCTCACTTAACTGGGAAATCCTCATCATGAGGCATACTTCTTCAAACTCTCGTATGAAGATGTAAGCATCCTCAGATTCTAACCCGTGAAATCGTGGTAGAGTGTTTATAAACTGTGGTTTCAACTCAAAATTATTGTCATTCGTGTTTGGGAGGAGAATGCAGGATGGAATGGATGTGCGGATCGGATAGAACTTGTCCTGCAGCGACACGTTATTCGTCATAGTTGTGTCGAGTGGTGTTGTGTGAGGCAGTGTAGAAGTTCTCACAAGTCTAGAAGAAATTGGTTCTCGATACCACTCACGCATGCAAATACACAACCAACGTGCACCTTTCAAACAGTCGGAAAATGAAAAATAACAATCAAGAAAAAAAAAAGAAAAACAATCAATCCTAGCTTCTAGGTTTTCTGCCCTAGACGACTCCTAACAATAGATCGTCCACAGGAGGTTCGGTGCAGACACTGACTATAAGCAAATCGGCCAGGGAAGGGTAAAGTTGGTGGGAGGTTTTCCGTCCGGAGACGTTCCTTAATTAAGTAACCACCTTCCTTCGGGCTTTCGGCCCTTAACCCCTTTCCTAGACACCGATTACGCGGAAGTCACTTTCCAACACTTTTCCCCCTTAGGAAAATCTCCTAGATGAGTCCGGATGTCCCTAGGGCCAACGTCTAGCAATTTTAATTAGAAGCTTAGGATAGTGAACACGTGGGGATTATGGTTTGTGGGCTAAGGAAGGGGTGATAAAATCCCCACTTATCTTTGTTATGGGATTTGCCCTTATCGTTGATTCGTGCAAGTGTACGATATAAGCAACCAAAATTCACTCAAAGCAGAATTAAATCATACAACGAGTGAGTCCTAGTCTATATGCTATGCTTCACGTACCTTGTCCCACGCGCTCTTCAACAGTAAATTGAAAGAAATTGAAAGACACGTGCCTATAATGCAATATGTCTAAACAATTTTTTTTTTCAATTAACAACCAATCTTTTACTGTTGATTAACAAGTATCAGGTGAAGAATACAAGATTTCAGGTATATAGGCAGCAGTTTTTAGCAAAGCAGCAGGCCCTGCAGAAAACTGGTTAGTAGTGAACTCCTCTGTGCCGCGTTTTCCTGGCTTTTGCCGTGGAAACGCGGCACTTTGGAGGGATCCTGGTCTCTGCTTTCGAGAGCAGAGGCCCAGGTCCACTTATATGATTCTGCTGTGCAAAGTTTTCTGAATCTTCAACCTGTACCTGCAACAGAGAAGATATATTGTTTAGTTTCTCACTTGTAAAAATACCGTTGCTCTCCCCGCAACGGCGCCAAAAATTTGATTGAAGTTGGCGAGGTATGTGATGTTAATTGTACAAGAATCAGGTATTAAGAGATGGTTTAGGGTTTAGAATTCACCTTTGATCTTGTTTACTTTGAATATGTAAGAATTATACCTTGTTTCAATCTTTCGTTATAGCAAGTAGCTAAAACGAGTCGTACCACGAGGAGAGCAAGCGTAGAAGCTTTCACGATACTAGTGAGACAAGAAACAATACTCTTCTTTGTTAATCACACAAGAGAAAACAATATACAAGAAGTTGTGGATTGGTGGTGGTGCATTGTGAAAAAGAAGTGCAATGAATGAAGTGTGATGAAGTAAAGAAAAGAAAAGAATACTAGAATGAAATGTGTGAACTCTCTTGATTAGAAAGATGCATGGCTAGCATTACTCAATCTCCTTGCTAACATACTACCTCTTTTGTTGATTGCAATATTGTCTCATCAAGAATCATAGACAATTGAAAAGTACTTGCATGTTTCAAGTGTGGTATTCTTCTTTGAAGACTTAGTGTTCCTTTTAGTTAGTTGGCTAGAAGTCTCTTCTTGAATACTAGGTTCTCTTACTAGGTGTGCAATGAGGAAATCTAGGCTTGGTACTCATTTAATGCAAAGGTTAGAAGAATCAAACTCTTTAGGACTTCAAAGCTTAACTACAAAGTTAGCTTGAAGTGCTTTAGTTGTTCTTGCTACTCAAATGACACAATCAATGGTAATCCATCCTTTTGATCCAATCAAATGCTCTTTATAAGAGATACACAATTCATCTAGAGATCTTACAAGCAATCACCAAAGGATACAACATACTCCATTAGAATTTACAAGAAACTTGAAATCATGCAAGAATTAAAGAATACAATCAACTAGAGCTAGTAGTAGCTAGGTGAGATTTAGCTAGCCATGCATTCAAGAAGCTAGCCCTCCATTACACTAACAAGAAAGCTATGTTCTCCATGAAATCAAAGATCTAAACAACTCAACTAGAATTAAACTAGAATTAGAAATTGAATGCAAGAATTAAAAGCATAAGAAGAGAAAGCATACTCAATTCTAGTAAAAAGAAGATGAGAGCTCCATTGAATCTTTGCTTCAAGGTTGTCACAAGTCTTGATTACAATCTCTCAAGTGAAGAACTCTCTCTCAATTTAGCTAGAAATCAAGGAGGAAAGAGAGAAGAACTAGAATCCTAAAACAAAAATTACAACTAATCCAAAATTTTCCCTCTCTCTTCACTGGAGCTCGCACAGATCTCTGATCAGGTATTTATAGGCAAAGTTGAGAATCTCATCAGATCTTAACCGTTGGCACGAAATCCGAGGCCCAACGGCCCTCGGATTGCCGCGGATTGCCGCCAGATTGCCGCCAGATCTGGGCCGTTGGCTCGGATCTTTCTGGTGGGATCTGGTGGTTAAGTTGTTGGCCACGTGGACTGGTTGGATCTTGCAGTTGGCGCTCAGATCTTGGTGAGATCTGATTTGATTCTTTGGCTAATTTTTAATTAACCCCCTTAATTATCACTAATTAAGGTGGTTAATTACTTTTCCTCTTTAAAGTGGAGATCTGCAAAATTAGAGAAACATGGGTTAAAAATCATATTTAATATGCAATATGCAAGGTATAAAAGGCGGTATAAAATGTAAATATATGGTATAATCAGTGGTTCATGAAAACTTTTGACTTATTCCTTGGTTGAAGGATTCCTTACTAGTTTTCAAAAATATTTTCATTTAACTAGTTTAAATTCTTCATATGGTAGAGTATATGATAAGCTTAATCTCTCAATTGGTATCATTGGATATTTTCAATTGGTATACTCATATTTTGATTGTATGTATGAATGCTTTCAAATTATATCAATTTCTATTGGTATTATCTTGTCATACATATATGTTATCTATTTGTGCTTGTTTTATAATTAGTATCTTCTATAGCACAAAGGTTGGTTAATGCTAAGCTTAATTAGAATTTCAAATTGGTATCAAAAATTTGTGTATGGTTATTTTACAATTGGTACTTTGAAAATTTTGTTAATTGATATCTTAAATATGACCTTTTCTAAGATATCTCAAATTTGTGTATTGAGCAAAATTCAAAAATTTTATTTTGATAAAGAAAAACTTAAAATTTTTTTTGGTTTGTATTGCCTATATGCAAGGAGAGCTTAACATCTCTTCTACATGTAGATTCATGTTGAGTGTATGGTGTAATGAGGAGCTTAACATCTCTTCTTTATGTGGTACACGTGTGTAGGGGGAGCTTCACATCTCCTCTTATGCATTACATAATATGTGTTATGTGAATTGGGGCTTATCATCCCTTCTTCATGTAATGCATATGTGTAGGGAAGTTAACTTAGCGTCTTCCTCTTCATGAATGTATATCGCATATAAATCTTATTGATTGATTTGATTTTACCCTCCTTGATTTCCTTATTTTTGACAAAAAGGGGGAGAAAATTTGTTTGATGATTTGAACTTTGAACCCTTTGTTGATGATTGAAAAAAAGGGGGAGAAGTATTTGAGTTATATGCATGATTTCCTTAAGGAGAGAAAGATTTTGAGATGATTTTGAGATTTTGACTTGTGCTTTTACTCATGCATCACAAGAAATAAAAGATTTGTTTTGTTTTACATGCATTCATTTGCATACATATTTATGTGCTTCATTGATTTATGTGCTTCATTGTCATATCTTTATCATTTATTGATATGCATGAGTTAAGGGGGAGCTTCTTTGAAGCTTTACTTTAATCCATGCATATATAACGTCATGAGTTTTGTCATCATCAAAAAGGGGGAGATTGTTGGCCCAAAGGCCTATCACCCTAGTTTTGATGATGATCAACTCATGAAGTTATGATTTCTAATGATCTTGTGTTTAATTAGTGACAGATTCTTTATCAAGATCTTAGTAGGTGCAAAGCTCAACAAAGGATAAATTGTCAAGATTTAGAGCTTGCATGATGTGATCCAAGGAGCTTTTGGATCAAGCTTGGACCAAGTCAAGAAGATGAGAAGCCTTCAAGGGAAGACTTCAAGGAGTTGAAGACTTGTGTCTAGGTATAAGATTTGTATTTTTGTTTTAGTAAAAATGTAAAGGATAGATAGTTGGTGGATTGCTCAAGTCTATTTCACACACACACTCTTGATAGAACTCTTGATTTAATTGATTTCATAAAAGATTTCTTTTTAGAAAAGAATTTTCATTTAGTAAAAGATTTTCTTTGAGACAAAATATAAACTTTGGTTTTTGGTATTTCTATCATATATATCTTTTCAAACCATAACCAAGTTTAGAGCTTTATGATCAAAAACATAGATATTTTATTATGATTGTGTAGTGGATCATATCCATACACATTATGCTTTATAAGTTCATAATATCTTGTTTTTGTATTTTGTGAAGTTATGGAAAAACAAGTCTTAGAAAGACATGTTTTTAGAAAAACAGTTTTTATTGTGATTAAAACTATTTTTTTAGATTTACTGTGAATTTATGGGATTTTTATTGAGTGAAAAGACCTATTTTCAAATCCCGTATCTGTGCAGAACTGTGCAAACTGTTTCAGGCTTCAGCGGTCGACCGGACCGGTCGACCGGATCAGTCGACCGACGTGCACAGACGTGCACGCCTTGGTGCACTGGAGGACGGTCGACCGGGTCGGTCGACCGCTTCGGAGAGCTTTGCTCTCTGGAAATATCGGCCGACCGGTCCGGTCAACCGACAGAGAGATTACTCTCTGCTCCAGTGGGTCGGTCGACCGAGCCGGTCGACCGGAGGCTCCAACGGTCAGATTTTTGACTGTTGGCGGTCGACCGGGCCGGTCGACCGGTAGCACTGACAGAGCCCCAACGGCTCTATTTTCTGACAGCCTATAAAAGGGGGTCTTGTCAACTGTTTTTATGAGAAGATTTTGGAGACTTTTATGCTAGTTTTTCCAACTGATTTCAGAAGTTCTCTCCACATAATTGAGTGCAAATACTTCCCATCTTAAAGGGAGTTTTTATCAAGAGAGTGTTTTAGTGATTCTTTGAGATTTTCACCATAGTCTTTCCTTGCTTTTCTCACACCACACTTGAGCTATCCATTGCTAGATATTCCTATAGGTGTGTTGTAGTGAGAGTGCTCTTTAGGTGATCAAGTGTTGTGATCATCAAAGAGATCTTTCTTTGTTCTTTGAGGATACGGGCAAGTGTGCTCGTTGGTGGTTGAGTTTGGTTGTGAACTCTTTGGTTTGAGGTGCGGCCTCGGCGAGTCGGTGGACTTGCGTGTGTACGGGACTTGGGAGTCCGAGGGCTTGTAGGTGTTGCGGCACCGGGGAGAGATCCATTGGGATCTTGCATAGTGGAAATCCTTCGTGTGTTGAAGGCGGGGATGTAGAGCAAGTGTGCTCGAACCTCCAAACATACCCTTGTGTTTGCGATTGCTCACTCTTGCTCTCTTTCTCACTTAGTCTCTTTTATATCTTGCATTACTTACATTGTCTTTACTTTACATGCTTGATATACCCTTGTGCTTATATTGTTATATACTTGCGTGGGATTGCTTGTTAACACTAGTATTCAACCAAGAGAGCCAACGCGGCACCTCAACCCATTCAAGGGGAATCTAGAGGAGCTTGTCCAGAGCCTCGCAAGGGGAATTCGGCAACACTCTTGAGTTATACATAAGTGTTTAATTAAAAGAAGTTTAATTTGGTCAACTTAGTTTTAATTCCGCATTATTTGTTCATAAGTGACCATTAGATTAGCCATCACCTATTCACCCCCCCTCTAGGTGATCTTACAACTTAGCTGTCTGCTGGTTCAGAGGTCGCAATGACGTAACCAACTGAGACGCCGCTAAGCTTCAAAATTGCAATGGAGTTTGGGAAAAGTCTCGTTTTCACGGGGAGAAATGAGGGAATCACTGTCATAGGTTTAATGTTAACGTAACAGCGAGATATATATGTGGTCCTACCATTCTATGGATGAGAATTGGTAGGTGATTTTGGTGGTCTCATTCTCACGGGGAGAAACGAGGGGATTGCTGTCATAGGTTTAATGTTAACATAACAGCGGAATATATGTGGTCCTACCATTCTATGGATGAGAATTGGTAGGTAATTTTAGAGAGGGAATCAAATGGGAGCAGGTCCCTTAGGATTTTTAGCAAACCCCCAGCTATCAACGGGTTTGATGGAGCTTGGAGAAAGAGAGAGGCTCTCTTTGTGCGCATTCCGGACGCGCGGATCTCGATCAGAGGTGTAATGTTAACTTGATCGAGAGTAGGATCCTTGATTAAGGATAGTATTTCTTTAAGAATTTGCCATTGATTGGCATCGTGAGGAGGTCGCCATCTACAGTTGTAAGGCGGTATGCTCCGTTTGAATAGACTGTCTCTATCACAAACGGTCCTTCCCATTTAGGCTGAAATTTGCCTTTGGTCTTGTGCGTCATAATCATCGGTCGTCTGACGGCTAAGACTAGGTCTCCTTTGTGGAAGACTCTCTGCTTGACCTTCTTATTGAAGGCTTTCGACATCCGAGCCTGATATAGCTCGATGTGTTGCTGAGCTTGCAGCCGCTTCTCGTCCAGGGCTTCGAGCTCTTGAAGACGCAAGCGATCATTGTCTTCTGATGTCATCTTAGTAGTCAAGGCTACCCGCAATGATGGCACCTGGATTTCCAATGGGATGACCGCTTCGCACCCATATACCAGGGAGAAAGGCGTATTGCCTGTCGGTGTCCGAACCGTAGTCCGGTAGGCCCAAAGGCATTCACCGAGCTTTTCGTCCTTTTCTCGCTTATTCGAGGAGATGAACTTCTTGAGCAGCTTGATGATCGTCTTGTTAAATGCCTCTGCCAAGCCGTTGGCGGCAGGATTGTAGGCGGTTGAAGCCACATTCTGAATTCGGTATTTATCGCAGAACCGATAGAACCCTTGGCTTACGAATTGGGGACCATTGTCATGGATGATCCGTCTGGGTACACCAAATCGATGGATGACATGGTGTTTGATGAAGCTAACCAGATTGGAGGTTTTAACTTCGGCCAACGGTGTGGCCTCTGCCCATTTTGAGAAGTAATCGGTTATTGCCAGGATAAACCGGTGACCTCTTGCCGAAGAGGGACTGATTGGCCCTACGACATCGATTCCCCATGCTTCAAATGGCCATGAAGCAACAGTAGGGTGGAGCAACTCTGAAGGTTGGTGTATGAAGTCTGCATGGACCTGGCACGCCTTGCACCTTCGTGCATATTGGGTGGCATCGGCCATCATGGTCGGCCAGTAGTACCCAAGTCTGTGCAGCCTGTCTTTAAGCTTTGGACCCGGCTGGTGAGCTCCGCAAATGCCATCATGTGCTTCTTTAAGCACTTTCTGTGCCTCTGAATGAGAGAGACAACGGAGGAGGACACCGTCATATGAACGACGGTAGAGTGTCTTCAAGGTGGGATCATAGTGGAAACGGAGCGACCTTCGTCTGATGGACGCCGCTTCTTTGGGATCGTCTGGAAGCAGACCGTGCAGAGCGTAGTCAATGAGGGGGAAGCGCCAATCCCTCGGCTCAAGACCCACGGAGATATTATGGACCTCTTGGATCCTTAGCATATGCTTGGAGCATACGAGATGCCGGGTTGCGACTGTGAGGTGATACTCGGTGTCGGCCGGTAAGGCTAGCGTTGTCGCTAATGCAGCGAGAGCATCCGCCTTGGTATTTTGAGATCGGGACACATGCCCGATGTAGAAGCCTTCAAATAAGCTAGCCAATTCGATGGTTGTATGATAATAAGGCACCAAGTCCTCATGGCGGACTTCATATTCGCCTTTGACTTGACTGATGACCAGCTTTGAATCGCCGTAAGCTTCGAGGTAGCGTACCCCCATTCCCCGGGCGAGCTGGAGGCCGATGAGCAGAGCATTATATTCCGCTACATTATTAGAGCATGATTCTGTCAAGGAGAATGCTCTGGGAAGGATATGATCCTGTGGGGAGATGAACACAACCCCCACTCCAGCAATAATCTTCCCTTTGGGGCCCATCCGCGATGCTCCGTCGAAGAACATCTGCCACACTTCCTCTGCTGAGGTTGCATTAGACTCGAAGACTTCATCAGGGATGTCTTCGTGAAGTTTTGAATGTTCTGGAACTGGATGAGCAGCTAAGAACTCTGCAAGGGCCTGGCCTTTAACTGCCTTCTGAGGAGTAAAGGTCATGTCGTATTGAGACAACAGAAGTGCCCATTTAGCCAACCTTGAATTCAGCGACCCTGGCTTCGTCATGAGAAGACGTAAAGGGTTCACCCTGGAGATGACATGTATGGTTTGGCCAACCAAATAATGTCGTGTCTTCTGAACAGCGAAGACGAGAGCTAAACACTCTTTCTCAATAGGATTGTAGCGAGATTCCGCTCCTATG
This sequence comes from Agave tequilana, assembly GCA_038442645.1. Classification (NCBI taxonomy): domain Eukaryota; kingdom Viridiplantae; phylum Streptophyta; class Magnoliopsida; order Asparagales; family Asparagaceae; genus Agave; species Agave tequilana. The sequence continues at coordinate 48,228 of JAVJIF010017931.1, forward strand.
AGAGTCCTGCTCAGATAATAAATGGCCTGCTCATGGCCATTGTCGTTCTTCTGAGCGAGGAGGGCACCGAGGGAATAGTCCAGAGCTTTTACATAAAGCAAGAATGGTTTCCCTGATGTAGGGGCCACTAAGACCGGAGGTTTTGTGAGATACCTCTTAATGTCTTCATAGGCTTCTTGACAAGCTTGGTCCCATATGAAGGCAGTACCCTTTTTCATGAGACGGGTAAAGGGCTGGCAACGGCCCGAAAGATTTGCTATGAATCTTCTGATGTAGGCTAATCTGTCTTGCAAGCCTCGGAGCTCTCTGAGGTTCCTTGGTGGATGCATGTCCTGGATGGCTTTGACTTTGTCTGGGTACAGATGGATCCCTTTTGATGTGACAATGAACCCAAGGAATTTGCCGCTGGATACTCCTAAGAAGGATTTTGTCGGGTTCATTTTCAGCTGATGAGCCCGCATTATGTCGAACATCGTTCTCAGATCGCGAAGATGTTCGTTTTTGCTGCGGCTTTTGACGGCAATGTCGTCAACATAGCATTCCACCGTCTTTCGGAGATGGTCGCGGAAGATCATGCTCATCGCCCGCTGGTAGGTTGCTCCGGCGTTCTTCAGTCCGAAGGGCATTACAGTGTAGCAGTATACCCCCAATGGCGTTCGGAAAGAAGTATGCTTCTCGTCATCAGGATACATTTTGATCTGGTTGTACCCTGAGAAGCCGTCCATGAAAGACATCCTCTCGAACCCGCATGTGTTGTCGATCATGACGTCGGTGATGGGCAGTGGGAATTCATCTTTGGGACAGGCCGTATTGAGATCACGGTAGTCGATGCAGATCCGTATTTTCCCGTTCTTTTGAGGACGGGGACGATGTTAGCTACCAAGTCTGGATGTTGTTCCTCCCGGATGAAGCCACAAGCAATGAGCTTATGAACTTCGGCTTCAATAGCCTCCATGATGTTTGGGCGGAACCGGCGTTGTTGCTGCTTGACCGGCTTAACGTCGTTCTTGATGTTTAGACGGTGCATGGCGACCTGTGGATCAAGTCCGGGCATGTCTTCATAGCTCCAGGCGAAGACATCTATATACTCTTTTACGAGCATTATCAATTCTTCCTTTTCGATGAGTGATAAGCTTTCGCTTATGAAAATAGGCTTGGGGTGATCTTGACTACCCAAGTTGACCTGGATCACCTTGTCTTCGGTAGGTGGCTCGCGCAGCTCGAACCGCTTTTCCCATTGGAGACTTAATTGCTGGGCTCAAGGTTCCTCCTCAGCAGCTTCTGCAGGTTTCAATTGACTGGCTGAAGTCATATTCACAGTGAGGCCGTTGAACATTCCTCCTATGCTGATGTCAGAGTCCCACTCGGCAGATGAGCCCGACTGTGATGGAATTGGTTCGTCGTCTTTGACTTGAGCCGTTACTGATGATGTGGGTGTAACATAACCCAACCCCCTGCGTGTACTATCGTAGTAACTTGTAGGTTTCCCTTTCGGGACAGCATTACGCGTTAGACCGCGTCTTCCTTTTCCGAAGTTCAGGCCGCCTGCCTGCTTCAAGTCATATCCCATCTTCTCCATAATATGGCGTGCCGGTTGCGCATAATGGAAGAACTGTGGGGCTTCTGAGTCCGAGCTTGACTCTGTAGCTGCAGGTCCCCGTGGCTGGGTTCTACCGAAGATTATCGGCAACTGACCTTGTTTGGATGGAGGGATTACCAGCGTGGCCCCTTCTATAACCTCCACAGATGTAGTAGCCGAACTTGGCTCATGTACGGGCGTGTGCAGAGAGCCCTCTATGATGGATTTAATTGACCCAATACTCGCAGGATAACCAAAAGAGATACTATCATTAATTACCCATTCACCCTCTTCATCAGAAGGGATATTACACTGGGGGTCATTGAGGAAACATGCTGTAATTGGTTCGCCAATCAAAATGGCTGGCATGCCTGTTTCGGATTCTGAATCCGCCTCATTGCCACTTTCATCATCGTCTGGCAATGGCTCTGCAGGCGTTCCGTCGGCCTCTTGATACAGGAGGGCGTCGGTGAAGTAGTTTTCCACCCCCTTGAAGGGTTTCTTTTCAGCGAAGACAGTTCGTACTGTCGCATCATTTTCAACATATTTGAAGCATTAGTGGAGAGTGGAAGGAACGATCCAGTTGGCATGGATCCAGGGTCTTCCTAGCAGCAAGTTATATGATGTGTCAGCATCAATGACATAGCACGTCACTTCTGACTTCAAGCTTCCGATTCTGCAGCGGAGCCGAATCTTTCCAAGCGGATGGCTGCTCCCGGCGTTGAAACCATATATTGTAGTGGTGGTTGCGGACAACCTGTACAATGGTATGCCGAGGAAATAGAGGAGCCTTTTGGGGATGATGCTGAGTGCAGACCCCGGATCGACTTGTACTCTTTCAATGCATGTTGAACCGATATATCCGGTATAGTACAGAGGTCGATGATGTTTGTTGTCTTTGAGAAGCATATCTTCCGCCGTAAAGGTAATAGCAGGCACCTTGGATTGTGCGTGATGGCACTCTGAGCAGGAAGGCCGCATCTCATCACCAGGAACCTCAGGCATGCATGTCAGAAAGGACTCCGAGTTGGCCAGCGCATCTCTGAGTGCCTCTCTTGTCTCTTTAGAGAGACGAAGGAGCTCGTGTATTGTGATACGAGCCGGGATATTGGCTAAGTGGGCCAATATATCAAAGCGAAAGGGCGTGGCTAACCCTTGGCCTGGCGGTTTCTTCAACACATGGTCGAACCGCACCTCCTTAGGCTTCTCCTTCCCTTTGGTCAGGACTGGAGCGGATGCCGGCATTGGTACTGACGTCGTTTGCTGTTGTATCTCGTCAGTAGACTTGTCATACTGCCTTAAGTATGATTTTCCAGACCGGGTGCCCGTCTGTTGAGGTGCATCTGCCTGCGTTGTACAGGCATGCTTCTCTTCTCCTGAATCGCTGAGGGAAGCCGAAGTAAGATTACCATCATCTGGCAGGACAGAGATGACATTGCAGGACTTGCCCTTTTTGCTGGAGTCTTTCGACGTCCGCTGTACGTCTTGGACGAGGTCAGGGTGTATCCACATAACTTCCCCTGTCTCCAATGTTAAAGGGACGAGACCCTTGTTGCATTGAGTCATGGCTGGAGGATGCTTGACTTCCAACCGCGGCGCCGGGGCTGAATAGGTCCCGTCGGGAACTGTGACCTTCTGGGCAGTGCCGAATTCAAGAGTCACCATATTGGCAGTGACTTTCTTCTGTTCCGTCTTCAATGTGAGGACTCCGGCGTCGACCAAGGCTTGAATTCTATCCTTGAGAACATAGCACTTGTCAGTAGGATGGTGGATCATCCTGTGGTAGAGGCAGTATTTAGGGTCGTTTGTACGCCCTATCTCATTGGGACGCCGAGCCTCCGGTAGCTTCATTTTGTTCCCTTTGTGGAGCAGATGGAATATCGTGACCACCTGATCATCTCTGAAGGAGTACTGCTTTGGAGAAAACTTGGGCTCTTGGCTGTTGACGCCGCTCTTCTTGGCCTTTGACTGCATGTCCCCGGTCAGTTCGACGGACATAATCTCCTTCCCTTTAGCTTGGGAAGACTGCGGGAGATCGCTACGCCCTTTGTTGTTCGCGCCCCATTTGCTTCTAGTGGCGGATGGCTCAAACTTCTTAGCCGATTTCTCGGCTATCTCAACTTGTTCGACCAATTCCTTCCAAGTATGGGCTTTGACAGCCCCCATGAGAATTTCCACTTGGTCTAAGAAGTTGTGCCTGCATGTCTGTAAGAGCATGGGTAATGGCATCCCTGCTGGGCACATCAGAGATAGATTTCTGAACCGCTCAATGTATTCACGGACAGATTCGCCTTTCCTCTGCACAGTGGAAAGGAGCTTGTCCACGGTCACTTCGGTGTCATCCTCATAGAAGCGAGAGAGGAACCGAGTTTTCAGGTCGACCCAGGAATTGATAGAGCCTTGAGGAAGGCTTCGGAACCAGTCGAATGCCACCCCTTTCAAGGTGCCGATGAACAGCCTAGCCATGATGGTGTCATTGCTTAGAACATTACCGGTCTGGGACCGGAAATAGTAGATGTGCTGATTGGGCGAGCTCTTACCATCATACGTATGCAACGTTGGTGGTTTGAACTTTGGCGGATATGGCACCAAATCTCAATCCAGTGGGTAAGGACGAACTGTCCCTACTTTCTTTAATTCATCCCTCTGAGCCAGGGATGAAATTTGAGCTTGAAGGCCTTTAAGGACTTCGGCATCCAGGGAAGAGCCTCCCTTAGATTTCTCCGTCTTGGGCGGATCGTTGCTGAGGTGTCCCTCCTCATCATGATTGCTCCCGGTATCATCATTCCGGTTGCTGAGGAGCTGAGCGAGCATCTGTTGAATATTGTCCAGGGCCTCTTGCTGAGTTCTAGAGGTCTGCTCCTGAGCTTCCAAACGCCGACGGAGATCGTCATTGGCGTTATCGGCCATATTAACCGATGCTTTGTCCGTTCGCACAGAACTGACTGTTGCTGAAGAGGCATACCCGCTGTCTTCATCTTCTCCATCAGATGATTGGGGCGACCGCCTGAGTTGTGGCACGGTTGGGACCGTCGAGGAGGAAGGCTGCTCATAATTATAGGGTATCGCTACCCTAGATCTGGTGTTTCGGAAAACACCTTCTTCGCGCACCAAGACTTCACCTAAGCCCGGGCTATAATCTGGATCTGGGGAGCCGAAAGGGGTATCATCAGATGTATGACCTTCCCTGTGTCGCTCTCGTCCTCTTCCGGTCATGTTGACGGACGCGAAGGCTGGGCCTCGCGAAGTGCTCCTTTCATAATGCTTCTTTATGGCATGTGGGGACAACCGGTCAAACACCGATTGACGGTGCGGAGATGCAGCCTTGATTGGATATTGCCGACAGCGGGCTGAATGGATTGTCACAAGTCGGCACCCTTTTTGACAACACGGGGAAGTGGTTTGGAGAGACTCCAATTCCCGCTTGTTCGTCAAGAATTGTCGCAGGTTAGGCTCAACAGAGCCTGAACAATCCCGTGGAGAGGCCTTTCTGGAGCGTACAAGGGATGATGCTCTGTTCTTCTTATCCCTGCAGAAGGGATTAGTACTGAATAGTACTTTGGCGCTAGCTTCACCGACAGGTGCGAGCTTAGTGCCTGATGAATTGGGGAGCGGAGCACGCTGTGGTGCTTTGCCCGCTATTCTGCTGCGAAGGGGATCAACCTCAGATAACACTGCGGTCTTAGCCTTGCGGCCGCGAACCCAGTGAATTTGTTGTGGTACAATAGCTTCGCTTGTGCGAGCGAGGCTGACAGGCTTTGCTGCCCTTGATTCAGGTGACGGTATGATTGCCGTCGTGACTTCATGACTGGCAGCATCGTCAGGGCAGATGGGCATCTTACCCTTTTCTTCGCGGGAGAGGCGCAGTCTCGAAATGACTACTCCGGGAGCTTTGGTTGAAGACTCCTGTTTAGGCTTCCATATCAGCCTTGACAGGGGACGCCTAGGTTCGCAAGGAACCTGAATAGCCACAAGCGGGGCTGTGGGGTGCTGACAAGATTCTGCCTCTGGTTTCTGATTTGAAACCTTGGCCATGAAGACCTTCCTGTGCTTCCGTGCTCGAAGCGTCAGGCCACCCCCAGAGAGGACTTCTTCAAATCTTCCTTGATCGACCTGGATAACCAGGTTCTCAAAAGTGTAGGATCTGGGCTGCGGCATGTTTTCTTGTTGCGCCAGAGAACAGCGGCAGGTTTGCAGAGAACCTTTTCCGTCTTCGCAGAGACTTTGCTTGAAGATTTAGCCAGAGAAGATCTGGCTGCACCGGCTTTTCTGAATTCAGAGATAGACCCGAAGGTCTGTTCGTCGCATTGCGACACCTGATTCTCAGCAGAGGAGAATACATTCCCCAGCGGAGTCGCCATCTTGTTTTCCATTATGTTTGCAAAGGGGGAAAACTTACAAATAAAAGTTTGAGGAGCTAAATTACAGGTATTCTCAAAAGATTACAAGTAGATCTCCTCAGAGATTCTGGGAAAATGTGCCGATAGGAGTCTGGTCAGCGCGCGACCACTTTGTCCCTTTGACGATGCGAGCGATGAGATTCCTTCTCGCCTGGTTCGGGGAATCAGAGAACAGAAGGTTGGTAGAACCCTCTTGCTGCTTCTCAAAATCGCCTTCGATAAGGAATTCCTTCTCGCCTGGTTCCGGAGATTCCTTGAGAGGAAGGACGACGTTAGGGTATCAACACCCTGATTAGAGAAAGCAATTCTCTAAAAGGTCTCTGAATTCGAGAGCGCGCGGTGCTTTGTGAAGAAGCCTCTGCTTGTGGAGTTCTCTCGTATGCATGCGTCTCTCCTCGATTCCTCTCTTGTGTCCTCTCCCCCCCTTTTTTTTTTCTTGTACCCCTGGCGGGCTATTTATAGGGAGAGCAAGGGTATAATCGTCCCCTTGAAGATATGGAAACAGATTGAACCGAATCTGTTTAAATCTGGAAAGTAGCCTTGCTGCGAGGCTAAGATAGCTTCTGCGGAGCTAGAATTGGCAGGTCGGTTGATCTTTTTGATTTGTTTTGATCCTTTCCATATCGTTGGGAGATTCTCCTTGATCCTCTTACTCGTTTCAAGAGAGTAAGAGATTGCGGCAATCACCTGCCATATTTGAATCCCGATTGGATTTGATTAGATTGAATCCGATCTCATCAGGAGATTTTGATTGGTCAAAGGTTGACCATAGCAGGCTGATAGCGGAGCTGCCCGCTTTGAAGCTCATAGCGGAGCTAGAGGCAATCCTTAGCGAAGTCCGAAAAGAGGGTTTTCGGCGAAGTTATCAGTTAGCTTCCTGGCGATGCTCTGGATGATGCTAGCCTCTCAAACAAGGCAATCTCCTTGGGCTAATGTAATGCTAAATGCTAGCATTTTAGACCTGCTGAGGTCTGTTTAGAAACAATCCGGGTTCACTGTTCTGCTTGCTGGATCAGTGGAGTCCAAACCGCTTCCTTGTCCCTTGGAGGTGGGTGAAAACTGGTCTTCAGCTCGTCTGTCCCTTGTCTTTTGTAAATGTCAACAAGTTTAGACATCGTTCGGACCAATGAGAATCTTGTCTTTTTTAAGTGTCAACAACTATGTCAGGAGGCAAGTGATAAGTCATGTCATAATAAGGAGCAAGTTCTAAGTAGAAGCATGTCGGGTGTCAAGTTGTATATGACTTGAAGGTGATATCAGGCAGGTGACAAGGGACATCATAGTATATGTTAGCACATCAAGTGAAAGCATGCCAAGCGTTACGAGAAAATAGTATGACATACAGGACTGGTACAAATACCGAAAAACCATGCAGTTTCAGGAAAAATAGTATAAGCAAGATTTTAAACTCTTCACAACCATAAATAGAAGAATCAATAAACTGGTAGACATGTAATTCAATAGGCAAGCAAACATCCATGCAGGCTAAGCAGAGCTGGAGCGAAACTAATGTACAACACTAAATGCTATCATGCTCGGCGAGGTTACCGCTCGCAGCATAGCTAGACACACGTGTCGCAGTAAGCATAGGAACGCCATACTACCGCTCAAGGGAAAGCCATGCTCACGGGGTAATGACGCTCGGACAGAGCAAGCGGTAAAGTGTTAACACTAGGTCCGCCTACCAAGCGTAGCATAGAGAAAGTCCAGTGGACTTTAAAACTTAAAGGTTGTACCCAGTGGTTAGGGTACCTGCAGAGAAAGTGCTAGTTTCAGATATAAATACATAAGACAATCAAGTCGATCCAACGAAGCGGGAAAGCCAAGAGGAAAGCGAGAACACTCGCCTAAATCTTTAGAAAACACAGTGAAATCCCCGATCTCCGGAATCTAGGAAATCAATGCGTCAATGCGTTAAAGAGAAAGTGATAGAGAGAGGAGAAAATCAAGAGAGAGAAAGAGAATGAGAGAGAGAGGAGAGAGAAAGTGGGAGCTAGAGAGAGAAGTCCACGGAGAGAGAGAGTACAGGGAGAGATTTTGTATAGGGGGACGCAAGTTTGAGAGGGAGACGCGGGGGTCGCAGACGCGGGAGTCGCGTCGCGTAGATGCCACAAACGCGAGGTTCGAGACCCGCGTTCAAGTTATAACACGAGAAGAACACAAATGCGGGCATGAGCTCCGCGTCGTGTTGACACGAGAAGGACACAGACGCGGGCATGAGCTCCGCATTGCGTCGATATAAGAACGCGAAGGCCGCGTTATACAAATGTCAAGAACACGAAGATTCGCGTTAAGGAATTGCCTGGACGCGGGGGTGAGATCCGCGTCAGTAATTTTCAGAGAGAAAAAGGGAGACAGGGAGAAGTGAGAAAGACGCAGGGAAAGAGTGAGAGTGGGACGCAGGTTTTGGGAAGAAAACAGAGAAGGAAAGAGAGAGGAAAAGAAAGGCCAAAGAAAAGAAAGAAAGAAAGGCAAAAGAAAAGAAAGAAGAAAGGGAGCAAAAGAAATGAGAAGGGAAGGGAGGATGGTAGCCGGCCATGGCCGGTGGTCGCCGGCGGCGGCCAGAGGTGGCCAGAGTTGGCCGGAAAAGGTGGCCAAAGCTCCAAATCTAAACCATTAGTGGGGTGCAAGTGTAGTTAAAAATGAAAAATTGGAGTTTTGCAAAAGGGATTTCGGGGAGCGAAGCTTTAACTCGTTAGAAAGAGCACGATGAGGAGAGAAAGATGGCATGATCGTTGGTGGCCAAGATGGAGTATGTGGTGGTGGAGATGGTGGAGAAGGTGGTGGTGGAAATGGGTTTATTTAGTGGAAAAGAAGAGGAAGAAGAAGGTGGTGGAGGGGGTGTTGTTGTTGGAATGGAGGAGGAAATGGAGGAGAGAAAGGAGGAGGAGTTGGTGGTGGAGATGGCAAAGATGGTGGCCGGCCAAGAGAGAGGCACGGCTCAAACCCATGGAAATGGGCTGCTGGTTCGTTCTCTGGAAAGAGAAGGAGAGGAAAAAGAATGAATGAAAGAGAAGGAAAAAAGGGGGTGTATATATAAGGGGGAATGATTATTACTAGTTTGCCATTGTTATGACTTGATTCAATGAGACTTGCGTCTCCACTCACCCAGACTTGCGTCTAGGCCAAAGAGAGCCAGACGCGGAGATTAGCTCTGCGTCCAGAAGGAAAACGCAAGATCGCGTTTATCAGAAAAGACAAAAGTCATAATAACTTGAAGGACGTAACATTGAATGCAGTATGGAGAGGATCTCTGCATTAAATGTTGAATCCAGGTTCGGTAAAACTCATGTCTAGCGAGAAGAGAGAAAAATTTAAAAATGAAAAAAAGGAGAAAAGTAAAATATCTGGATAAAATTCTGATATCTGGGAAAACACCGAAAACTCTAGAAAGGTCCAAAAATTTAAGTTTTTAGAAAGCTTCCCAAAAATTCTCAAAAATAATAAATATTATTTAAAGATTTTTGGTGAAATTAGTTTTCAGAAATTCAATCTCATTTTCAAAATAATAATTCTGAAGTCAACAGTCAATACCGGTCTATACCGGGTCGGCCGGATTTTGATAAAATCTGAAAAATCTCAGAAAATGCTAGAAAGGAGAAAAATATAATTTTAAGAAGAAATATGAAAGCAGAATCCAGAAATTTGATTCCAATTGTAAATTAAAATTCCTGGAATCAACCAGCGATACTGGCCGACACCAAATCCAGTGGAATTTCGATAAATTTAGAAAAATCCCAGAAAAAATATTTAGATAGAAAATGTAATTTTAAGAAGTTATGAGAAAGCCGTTTTTTAGAATTTCAACTCCGTTTGTAAATTAAGAATCCGAGAATCGAACAGCGGCACTGGCGACACCGGTTTTGAAGAATTTCAATTTAATTCAGGAAAATTTCAGAAAATCATAAAAAATCTAAAATATTAGAAAATGATATTTGAAACAGCAATAAATCCTTGTTCAGCGGATCCATGAAAGCACGCTAGGCAGAAGAAATCTGAGGAACGGGCTAGAGTGCTAAGCACTGAAGGAACTAGCCACGAACAAAGCCAAGCCTAGTGAGGCCATCGCGTAGCACAGCTCAGGTGTTAAGCATTAGGGTGCAGTGAAGTAACGCTCTGCGAGGTTCGCACTTGGCGAAGTTCACACGGCGAAGCCAGCGTGTAACACAATGCTAAATGCTAAGTATCAGGGTGCAGCAAAGCCCACACCCGGTTAGGTTCACGGGTGACTAGAACACGACCCTCGCTTGGCGAGGCTAGCAAGGCCTATGGTCTATCTAATCAATAAGGACTGCCAGGAGTTAGTGTCTCTAAGAACATGATCAAGAAATTATAATAACCGAAACGAGTCCCGAATGCTGTCCTCTGAATAATAACCTGACTGCAAATCAGTTCTAAGAATACTCGAGTTCCATGAACATAGTCGAAGAAATCATGATCGCTATTGGAGTAATAGAAATGAAAAATACCATAACTCTGTCTGCCAGAAGTCCTAATTCTGGAATACTGTTATATACTAACACTCCTCATGTAATGATACAGTCTATCTGATTATATAAGCGATGACTTCTCCGCTTGATGTACTGGTTTCCCATGATGTATCCATAAATACAAGAATATAATGCGAGGCCGAAGATCTGTCCAATATAAGACAATGTAATGTACCAGAGTCAAGGAATGCCAGAACATAATGAAAGCGAACCACATCTGCCCTGCTGTTACCTCACTAGTCTACGCATATCTTAAATTGGCATAAGGTGTTGGCCCGAAGGCCCATCACTCTAGTTTTGATGATGATCACCTCATGTAGTTATAGTACTAATGATCTTGTGTTTAATTAGTGACAGATTTATGATCAAGATCTTAGTAGGTGCATAGCTTCAGCAAAGGATTTGAAGTCAAGTTTTGGAGCTTGCACTGTGTTTGGACCATGTCATGAAGGCTTCAAGTGAAGACTTCAAGAAGATGAAGACTTGTGTCTAGGTTTGTTTTTAGAAGATTTTATTTTAGTTAAAATGTAAAGGATAGAGTAGTTGGTGGATTGCTCAAGTACATATACACACACACACACTCTTGATTTAGTTTGTTTTAGAAAAGAATTTTCACTTTGGAAAAATATCGTTAAGTTGTTTTTGGTTTTCAAGTTTACATATCTTTTATCTAAAATCATGTTTAGAGCTTAATGTCAAAAACATAGATATTTCACCATGTTTGTGTAGTGGATCATATCCATACACACTATGCTTTAAAAGTAGTTTAAATATCTTGTTTTTGTATTTGGTGAAGTTTTGGAAAAACAAGTTTTGGAAAATACTGTTTTAGTTTGAGCCATATTTTCTAAGTTACAAAAATAGTTCAAAACATTTGTAACATGCCTTGATTTTGTGCAAGCATGTTTGTTTATCAAAGTATATTGGTAAAACTTATTTTGTAGATTTTTCAGTATTTTATGGGGTTTTATTTCAATCAAAAAGACCAAGTTTTAAATCCCTAAGTTTTCTGATCTGGCTTCAGCCGGTCGACCGACGCGGTCGACCGACGTGCACAGACGTGCACGCCAGTTCTGGCAGGAAGGCCGACCGACCGACCCGGTCGACCGTCCAGAGAGCTCTGCTCTCTGGAAAGGCCCCGGCCGACCGAGCGGTCGACCGGACAGAGAGACTTGCTCTCTGTATCCTGGCTCGGTCGACCGATCGGTCGACCGTTGGCACAAACGGTCTGAAATATGACCGTTGGCCGATCGGCCGGACGGTCGACCGACAGGCCTGACAGACCCCAACGGCTAGTTTTTCTAGCCATATAAATTTGGGGGTTTGGCCATTGTTTTTCTCTAAGATTTCTAGTGGACTTTGAGCCAGTTTTTCCTACCTCATTAAAAGAGTTTTTCTCCACTAAATTGAGAGCTAATACTTCCAATCAAAAGGGAAATTTTTATCAAGAGTGTAAAGTGATTTCTTTGAATTTTCCTCCACCATCTCTTTCCTTGTTTTCTCACACATACACTTGAGCTATCCATTGCTATTCATCCTATAGGAGTGTTATAGTGAGATTGTTTTTAGGTGATCAAAGTGTTGTGATCACTAAAGACTTGTTCTTTGTACTTTGAGGAGGCGGACGAGTGCGTTCGCGTGGTTTAGAGTTCGTGTGTGAACTCTTTGTTTGAGGTGCGGCCTCGGCGAGCTTGTGGGGCTTGCGGTGTGTACGGACTAGGGAGTCCGAGAATTGTAGGTGTTGCGGCACCGAGTGATCCGGTGGGATCGATTATAGTGGAAACCCTTCGTGTGTCGAAGGCGGGGATGTAGAGCAAGTGTGCTCGAACCTCGAAACAAATCCCTTGTGTTTGCGATTGCTCACTCTCTCTCTCTCTCTCTCTCTTTGTCTCTTATTTATATCTTGCATACTTTATTGTGTTTATCTTTATATGCATGATATACTTGTGTGCTTAATTGTTATACTTGCTTGGGTTTGTTTGCTAACACTTGTATTTAACCAAGAGAGCCAACGCGGCACCTCAACCCTTATCTAGGGGAATCTAGAGGAGTTAGTCCAGAGCCCTTCACGGGGAATTCGGCTACACTCTTGTGTTATACGTGGTGTTTAGTGTAAGAGTTTAGTTTAGGTCATAATAGTTTTTAATTCCACATTATTTGTCATTTAGTGACTATTTGATTAGCCATCACCTATTCACCCCCCTCTAGGTGAACTTTCAACTGGTATCAGAGCCAAGTGCTCTGAATTTTGGTCTTACAACCTAGAGTTAAAGATCCTCATTTTTAGGCTAATCACAATATTTGTACACACACCATGGACTTCATGTCACCACCCATGTTTGACATTCTTAACATCCAAATTTGGAAGGTTAAGATGTCTTTGTACCTCAAGGCCCTAGGCATTCATGTTTACCTTGCCACCACTAATGATTATTATTTAAATGGCAAGAATCTTGAGGCTAATGCAAAAGCCCTTTATGCTTTGAAGAGTACCCTAAATGATGACTATTTATCTAGGGTTTCTAACATTGAATCGGCTTTTGTAGCATGGAACATCATCACCTCCCTTGACGAAAAGGATCTATATTATGCCGGGAGCGATTCGGATGTTGGAAGTGACGTCTCCAACAAGTGCTATATGGTCCAAGGGGATAACCCCCTTGAGGTAAACACCGAATCCGAGTTAGATGATGAGGACATGTCATATGATGAGCTTACCACTTTTTGTCAACTCCTACTTGAGAAATATGACATGATTAAAAAGGAAAATAAAAATTTGAAAAGAAAATTTGAGTGCATGCATATAGAACATGATTCATTTAGAAGTAACATTGCATGCTTAGAAAAAGAAAAGGAAGATTTGAAAAATGAAAATGTTTCCTTGATGTCCAAATTGAATGATTTATGTGAAGGAAACACTAATTTGAAAAATAAAATTATTTTGGTGAAAAAACAAAAAGAAGTTGCTTTTCAAGAAAACTCCACTTTGAAAAGAAAAATTTTTGATAATGAAAAAGAAAATGTTTCGAAAAAGAATAAGAAAATTGTTTCACAATCTCACTATGTTTTACATGCCACAATTGATAATAGTGAGATTAATGTTTTGAAAAATAAAATTAATAGTTTGAGCTCTACCTTGAGCTCTTGTGCTTTTAATCATTCTAAGTTGGAGTCTATGTTTTCTAAGAAACAAACTCCACGCATTCATGCACATCTTTCTCATCATGCATATGTTGCACGCCATGACCACAAACACACTCATATGCATACTAAGGTGTACAAATGTACACATTGTGGCCGCAAAGGCCACTTAGCAAAGTTTTGTTATGATAAGATTAATCATTTAAATTTTGCTAATCATAAAAATATTTGGATTCCTTATAAGACTAACCCCCAAGGACCCAAAAGAAAATAGGTACCAAAACCCCCACCTTGTGTTTTTGATGTAGGTGAGGGCTCTCACACGACGTGAGAGGGATGGTGCCTTGATGGTGGTTGCATGGACTTGAAGGACATATAATTGATGCACCGCTATCAAGGAGTTTTGGTGGGACAACCACCATGTTTGGAGCTTTGGAGTTGGTAACTATCTCTAAACTCCTAATTTATTTACATGCTTGTTCATATGTCATATTTTTAGCATGTTCATGTTTTAGTTTTTTTTTTTTTTGTGCTTCATGTGGTAAATACTTGTTTAGATGTAGATTCCATTAAAACTTGTGTATATACGTGTTCAAGTAGTGAGCAACAAATTGATTCATATATGTTTGCACTTCATGCTCATTTACCCACTATATGCACATGTATAGCCTAGTTTTGATGATTCTTTCATTTATACTTGTTTTGTCAATTTTCATGTTTTACTTCATGTATATGTAATTTTTATTCAAATCTAATAAATATACATGTATATCCTTTTTGAGTCTCTTGCCTTCATGCAAATACTATTAATAGACTCGCTTTATGTTTGGGATATGTATGCATATTGTTAGATTTAGATAAATCATACATATACCTAGAAGTTTATTGTTTTTAATAAAAAAATAAATCTTCATGTTTTGTTTGATAAAATAAAATTAATAATTTGTTTTGATCATTTTGAGCCTTAATGACTATTTTCATGAAAATGCTATATACATGATTCTTGTACACTCTACTTCATTTGTTTTGTCATGACATTGGTTCATGAACATATTTTTGAGCTTTATAGATCGAGTGTCAATTCTTGTGTATTAGGTATGATTCATGAAATACATATGTTTTGATTTCATGTTTTTGAAGGATTTTTAACTAGTTTTTCAAAAATTAATTTAACTAGTTATTTATTCTTCAATGTTTTATGAGTTATACACATGATCCTATTATTGTTTCAATTGGTATCATTGAATCATTTCAATTGGTATCAATTTGACTCTATTTTTGTATATACTCATATTTTGTTTTCTTATATATGTATGTATCAATTTCATTTGGTATACTCATTTTTCATACATATATATGAGTTATTTGTGCTTTAGTTAAAATCGATTTACATGTTTAAAAGCACAAACTTTGTTTATGCTAAGTTTACTTCAATTTTTTTTAGCTTATGCATTATGTTTTAAAATTGGTATCAAATTAAAAAAATATGTTTATTTGATATCTCAAAATTTGTTTTTATAAAGAAAAATTGAAAAAAAAAAATTTGATTTGTATTACCTATATGCAAGGAGAGCTTAACATCTCTTCTACATATAGATTCATATTGAGTGTATTGTATATTGAGGAGCTTGACAACTCTTCTTTATGTGGTACACGTGTGTAGGGGGAGCTTCACATCTCCTCTTATGCATTACATAATATGTGTTATGTGAATTGGGGCTTGTCATCCCTTCTTCATGTAATGCATATGTGTAGGGAAGCTAACTTAACGTCTTCCTCTTCATGAATATATATAGCATATAATCCTTATTGATTGATTTATGTTTACCCCTTCTTTGGTTCTTTGTTTCGGACAAAAAAAGGTGGAGAAAAATTTGATGATTTTGTTTTTACTTCAACCCCTTTGTTGATGATTGACAAAAAGGGGGAGAAGTATTTGAGATATATGCATGCTTTTGTGGTTAAAGGATTTATGTTTATGCATATATGTTTTTGTTGTGCAAATAGGAGAAAAAGAATTTTTTGTTTTATGCTTGATTAGCATGTTTACTCCTACATTTGCATACATGTCATGTGCTTCATTTCCATATTATATTGTTTATTTATTATGCATGAGTTAAGGGGGAGCTTCTTTGAAGCTTTACTTTAATCCATGCATATATAACTTCATGAGTTTTGTCATCATCAAAAAGGGGGAGATTGTTGGCCCGAAGGCCCATCACTCTTGTTTTGATGATGATCACCTCATGTAGTTATAGTACTAATGATCTTGTGTTTAATTAGTGACAGATTTATGATCAAGATCTTAGTAGGTGCATAGCTTCAACAAAGGATTTGAAGTCAAGTTTTGGAGCTTGCACGGTGTTTGGACCAAGTCAAGAAGGCTTCAAGTGAAGACTTCAAGAAGATGAAGACTTGTGTCTAGATTTGTTTTAGAAGATTTTGTTTTAGTTAAAATGTAAATGATAGAGTAGTTGGTGGATTGCTCAAGTACATACACACACACACACACACTCTTGATTTAGTTTGTTTTAGAAAAGAATTTTCACTTTGGAAAAATATCGTTTAAGTTGTTTTTGGTTTTCAAGCTTACATATCTTTTATCCAAAACCATGTTTAGAGCTTAATGTCAAAAACATAGATATTTCACCGTGTTTGTGTAGTGGATCATATCCATACACACTATGCTTTAAAAGTAGTTTAAATATCTTGTTTTTGTATTTGGTGAAGTTTTGGAAAAACAAGTTTTGGAAAATACTGTTTTAGTTTGAGCCATATTTTCTAAGTTACAAAAATAGATCAAAATATTTGTAACATGCCTTGATTTTGTGCAAGTATGTTTGTTTATCAAAATATATTGGTAAAACTATTTTTGTAGATTTTCAGTATTTTATGGGATTTTATTTCAATCAAAAAGACCAAGTTTTAAATCCCTAAGTTTTCTGATCTGGCTTCAGCCGGTCGACCGACGCGGTCGACCGACGTGCACAGACGTGCACGCCAGTTCTGGCAGGAGGGCCGGCCGACCGACCCGGTCGACCGTCCAGAGAGCTCTGCTCTCTGGAAAGGCCCCGGCCGACCGAGCGGTCGACCGGACAGAGAGACTTGCTCTCTGTATCCTGGCTCGGTCGACCGACCGGTCGACCGTTGGCACAAACGGTCTGAAATATGACCGTTGGCCGGTCGGCCGGACGGTCGACCGACAGGCCTGACAGACCCCAACGGCTAGTTTTTCTAGCCCTATAAATTTAGGGGTTTGGCCATTGTTTTTCTCTAAGATTTCTAGTGGACTTTGAGCCAGTTTTTCCTACTTCATTAAAAGAGTTTTTCTCCACTAAATTGAGAGCTAATACTTCCAATCAAAAGGAGAGTTTTTATCAAGAGTGTAAAAGTGATTTCTTTGAGTTTTCCTCCACCATCTCTTTCCTTGTTTTCTCACACATACACTTGAGCTATCCATTGCTATTCATCCTATAGGAGTGTTGTAGTGAGATTGTTTTTAGGTGATCAAAGTGTTGTGATCACCAAAGACTTGTTCTTTGTACTTTGAGGAGGTGGACGAGTGCGTTCGCGTGGTTTAGAGTTCGTGTGTGAACTCTTTGTTTGAGGTGCGGCCTCGGCGAGCTTGTGGGGCTTGCGGTGTGTACGGACTAGGGAGTCCGAGAATTATAGGTGTTGCGGCACCGAGTGATCCGGTGGGATCGATTATAGTGGAAATCCTTCGTGTGTCGAAGGCGGGGATGTAGAGCCAGTATGCTCGAACCTCGAAACAAATCCCTTGTGTTTGCGATTGCTCACTCTCTCTCTCTCTCTCTCTCTCTCTCTCTCTCTCTCTCTCTCTCTTTGTCTCTTGTTTATATCTTGCATACTTTATTGTGTTTATCTTTATATGCATGATATACTTGTGTGCTTAATTGTTATACTTGCTTGGGTTTGTTTGCTAACACTTGTATTTAACCAAGAGAGCCAACGCGGCACCTCAACCCTTATCTAGGGGAATCTAGAGGAGTTAGTCCAGAGCCCTTCACGGGGAATTCGGCTACACTCTTGTGCTATACGTGGTGTTTAGTGTAAGAGTTTAGTTTAGGTCATAATAATTTTTAATTCCGCATTATTTGTCATTTAGTGACTATTAGATTAGCCATCACCTATTCACCCCCCCTCTAGGTGAACTTTCATAAGGATTACGAAAATCAGAATAGTAAAAATAGAAGAGATAGGAATCATGAAATAGGGAGGTAGACACGGACGGACTAAGATTGGTGATGATAGTGCAATGAGAAGGATATGATATAGAGAACTTACCAACTCTCGGAAATGCTAAAAATGGGGATAAATAGTTACGATCAGTACCGGGTTCCTTTTTCAGATATTGAGCATCCTTTTCTGTTCTCACTCTATCATATTGAGCATCCTGACTTCCTCTTCAGTCAGATTATATGTTTGCCTCCTTCTACCATGTGCCCTAGCTCTTGGTCTCTTTTGTGTATGACTCCATGCTTGATGCTGGGGATGAAGCGAGGTTATTCTGTCAGTAGGTCCTGGATTCCTTCCCAATGGTGATACTGGATGAGTTGATCAGATCGATGTAATGTTCTCTGTTTCCTTGAAAGAACAGTTACTTTTCAACTGATCTTCGGACCTATATACGACATAATTCATAACCTTTCTGGCGGTTACATTGTAGGTGCCCGACTTCAGACAATACTCGCATGTCTTATGCTGAGGGCGAGGTTGGAGGGATGGTTTAGCCAGTGGGGCATCCAGAGGCCTGTCTGAGTCTTCACTTCCATCAAATGAGAGGGTCTCTTCGCCAACTTCATCTGCATCTCATCCTGATCTTCCTTCTCCGGGTCCGTTCTACTTCCCGGATGATGACAAAAAACTTGAGAATACTTCTTGGGCTGCTTGGGAATAAGGAACATCTTGATCCTCATCTTCATTTCTCACTAAAATATTACTTGCTCGATTCTCCTTGTCAGCCACCATGTAAGATACCAACTGACTATGCCTTAGGAATTTTATAGTGTACTTATCTACAATTCATTCTTTTTACTACAATTTGATAAATCATCCTTTCATTTCTTTCTGAGCTATTACAGAGAAGAATCTTCTCAAAGAAATTCTTCGAGAACTGGTC
Source organism: Agave tequilana (assembly GCA_038442645.1). NCBI lineage: Eukaryota > Viridiplantae > Streptophyta > Magnoliopsida > Asparagales > Asparagaceae > Agave > Agave tequilana. Next base: position 66,978 of record JAVJIF010017931.1, read on the forward strand.
CCAAGTGATGGGCTTTTCCAGTCTTGCTGCTTCTACCAACCACCACGTCCTGGCCATATCTTTCAACTGAATCTTGATCACTTTCACTTGGTTCTCGTCAGGAATTCGAGTTAACTTCAGAAGATCCGTCATGTTTACCAGCCACTGCTATGCATCCAAGGCTTCCCCATGTCTGAAAAGATTGCCAGCTGAAATTTTCTGAAATCCAACATGTTGTCTGGCTTCTGTTCTCGGAGTGCAACCAATAGCCTTTGGTGCGGGACCTTTGTCTGTTCTTGTTAGTTTTTCATCATCTTTTATAGAAATCATCTCAAATCAACACTTCCTCCATTAGGGCCACTCTAAGAAGAACCGGAACAGTTAAGATTTTCCCGCCTTTTCATGTCCGAGTTGGTCTAAGAATAACGAGAAACTAAAGTATAAAGGATGGGAAGACTTCAGAATTCAAGGGTAAGATTATCAAGAGAGAATGGATAACTTTGTACTTGCAGTTGGATTGTATAACCATGACTCATGCATTCCAGTTGTAAATTTTTTTACCATTAATTTGCCGACTGGTTGTACTGAGGATGTGAGAGCCTAGGCTCTGATACCACCCTGTAACGCCCCGATCTGGCGGGTACGGAGACGTTACTGCGACGTATATACGCAGGTCAGAAATACCCTCACGCATATACGCTAAGCATCAGTACAGGCAAGAATCAGAGTACGGAAGCAAGTGATGCATTATACATTCCAACACATGAGTACAGTTACAAAGTTATCACCAGATGTGACACAATATTACAAGAATATTACATCACCAATATGGCGCAATTGTGAGAATACAAAGGATGGTACAAGTATGAACAGTACAAAAGGTGGCTCAGAGTCATAGCAGGAAAACTCTAGAGCCGAACTGGGGGGCCTGAAAGGATGGGGCTCTGGACGGTCTGCTGGAGATTCACGCTACCGCTGCGCCACTCTGATCAGCAACTGGGAGAATCCACACGCTCCAAACTCAAAGACCTGGACATGAGGATCCAGAGGAGTCAGAACTCCCTGGCGAGTGGTGATGCGAAAGCCAGATGGCGAGCATAGGTAAGCACACGTGTATCGATAAATCTGAATCATAAACATGTATTGAAAATCGTGTCGTGGGCACAAGCATACAGGAGCAAGTAGATATGCAACATATGATATCAAGCAGGGAAGACTCATAGTATGATCAGATAAGAGCCGAGACAGGTGGGATATAATACAAGTAGAAGGCAGATATGAACAGGTATAGTATAATAATCATAAAACCGAAAATCCGAAGTAAAACCCGATACAAGCAAACATGGCAAAGCATAAAAAGAATCCATAGCTGGTATCTTTTATTATTATTATTACTCGTCTTACCCTGATGTCTAGATATGTGAACTAGCGTCCCAGCGCACATATATCCACATCTGAGTAAAGCAAGGTTGTTATTAGAAATCAACGGGGGTATCAACGTAAAATGTTTACAGTGGGTCCCGTACATACCCGGGACCACGGCCCAGGATTGTTCCGTTGCTGGTGGACGGAACCTGCCGCAAGGCGATCAGGAGGGTCTTATAGGATGCCCTTTATCAAGATAGTACCAGGAAGGAGGGAGCCAGCGCTCCCCTCGGTCGCCTGGAGGCCCACAGTCAGACCGGAAGTTTAAGTTGCACAACATACCTAGTACCCCTGTAAACACGAACATGTATTGATAGCCGCAACTTTCTCCCGACCCGATGCAAGTTGTTCCTTTTTATGATTTATTATGTAGTTATCAATTTACGGGAATAGCGGGTACAAGACATGATTAGGAGTTCAGGAGTACATGAGTACTGTAGATTCAGGTCACTGTATAAATATAATACAGGATAACAAGTATAGTATTCAAGTCCCTGTATGTAATACAGGATAACAAGTACAGTCTTCCCGTAAATGTGATAGTCACAGGTCAAGTATTAATATGTCAGGAGGCAAGTGATAAGTCATGTCATAATAAGGAGCAAGTTCCAAGTAGAAGCATGTCGGGTGTCAAGTTGTATATGACTTGAAGGTGATATCAGGCAGGTAACAAGGGACATCATAGTATATGTTAGCACATCAAGTGAAAGCATGCCAAGTGTTACAAGAAAATAGTACGACATTCGACTGGTACAAATACCGAAAAACCATGCAGTTTCAGGAAAAACAGTATAAGGAAGATTTCAAACTCTTCACAACTATAAATAAAAGAATCAATAAACTGGTAGACATGTAATTCAGTAGGCAAGCAAACATCCATGCAGGCTAAGCGGAGCTGGAGCGAAACAAATATACAACACTAAATGCTATCACGCTCGGCGAGGTTACCGCTCGCAGCGTAACTAGACACACGTGTCGCAGTAAGCATAGGAACGCCATACTACCGCTCACGGAATAGCCATGCTCACGGGGTAATGACGCTCGGACAGAGCAAGCGGTAAAGTGTTGACACTAGGTCCGCCTACCAGGCGTAGCATAGAGAAAGTCCAGAGGACTTTAAAACTCAAAGGTTGTACCCAGTGGTTAGGGTACCTGCAGAGAAAGTGTTAGTTCCAGATACAAATACATAAGACAATCAAGTCGATCCAACGAAGCGGGAAAGCCAAGAGGGAAGCGGGAACACTCGCCTAAATCTTTAGAAAACACAGTGAAATCTCCGATCTCCGGAATCTAGGAAATCAACGCGTCAACGCGTTAAAGAGAAAGTGATAGAGAGAGGAGAAAATCAAGAGAGAGAAAGAGAATGAGAGAGAGAGGAGAGAGAAGTGAGAGCTAGAGAGAGAAGTCCACGGAGAGAGAGAGTACATGGAGAGAGATTGTGTACAGGGGACACGAGTTTGAGAGTGAGACGCGGGGGTCGCAGACGCGGGAGTCGCGTCGCGTAGATGCCACAAACGCGAGGTTCGAGACCCGCGTTCAAATTATAACACGAGAAGAACACAAACGCGGGCATAAGCTCCGCGTCGTGTTGACACGAGAAGGACACAGACGCGGGCATGGGCTCCGCGTTGCGTCGATACAAAAACGCGAATGTCGCGTTATACAAATGTCAAGAAAGCGAAGATTCGCGTTAAGGAATTGCCTGGACACGGGGGTGAGATCCGCGTCAGCAATTTTCAGAGAGAAAAAAGGAGACAGGGAGAAGTGAGAGAGACGCAGGGAAAGAGTGAGAGTGGGACGTAGGTTTTGGGAGGAAAACAGAGAAGGAAAGAGAAAGGAAAAGAAAGGCAAAAGAAAAGAAAGAAAGAAAGAAGGAAAGAAAAGAAAGAAGAAAGGGAGGAAAAGAAATGAGAAGGAAAGGGAGGATGGTATTCGGCCATGGCCGGTGGTTGTCGGCGGCGGCCGGAGGTGGCGGAGTTGGCCGGAAAAGGTGGCCAAAGCTCCAAATCCAAACTATTAGTGGGGTGCAAGTGTAGTTAAAAATGAAAAATTGGAGTTTTGCAAAAGGGATTTCGGGGAGCAAAGCTAAAACTCGTTAGAAAGAGCACGATGAGGAGAGGAAGATGGCATGATCGTTGGTGGCCAAGATGGAGTATGTGGTGGTGGAGATGGTGGAGAAGGTGGTTGTGGAAATGGGTTATTTGGTGGAAAAGAAGAGGAAGAAGAAGGTGGTGGAGGGGGTGTTGTTGTTGTTGGAATGGAGGAGGAAATGGAGGAGAGAAAGGAGGAGGAGTTGGTGGCGGAGATGGCAAAGATGGTGGCCGGCCAAGAGAGAGGCACGGCTCAAACGCATGAAAATGGGCTGCTGGTTCGTTCTCTAGAAAGAGAAGGAAAGGAAAAAGAATGAATGAAAGAGAAGAAAAAAAGGGGGTGTATATATAAGGGGGAATGATTATTACTAGTTTGCCATTGTTATGACTTGATTCAATGAGACTTGCGTCTCCACTCACCCAGACTTGCGTCTAGGCCAAAGTGATCCAGACGCGGAGATTAACTCTGCATCCAGAAGGAAAACGCAAGATCGCGTTTATCAGAAAAGACAAAAGTCATAATGACTTGAAGGACGTAACATTGAATGCAGTATGGAGAGGATCCTGAAAAACACCTAGAGGGGGGGTGAATAGGTGTGAATGCTAATCTAATGATCTTTTTAAACTTTAATTAAATGAGTGATGCAACGATCTCTCAAAACACGACTAAGAGCCGAATACCCCTTGCGAGGTTCTGAACTCCTTCCTCCCAATTCCCCTAGATATGGGTTAGAGGTGCGCAATGCAACCGTGTTGTATGAGATATGATCGAACAAGTAAAGGATGAAATGTTATGATGAAATACACACAAGCAATATAGCAAGTAAAGTGAACAAGACAAGATTGCACAAGTAAAGGGTTAGTTCTCAAGCAAATAATTCAAGACAATATAAAGCAAGAGAAATTGTAAGCAAGAATAACGCAAAGGCAATCGCAAACAAGATGATTTGTTTCGAGGTTCGAGCACACTTGCTCTAGTCCCCGCCTTCACCTCCGTGAAGGGTTTCCACTATCCACCGAGGACGCCTTTACAATTTGGTCTACCGAAGACCGAGCACCGAGCTCCACCAAGTACAAAGGACCTCTACCGAAGAGGTTGCTCCACAAGGAAAGGATTACAAGAACCAAGTGATCACAACAAGATCACTACACTATTTCTCAAACTCTTTTACAAACACTCTCACTTGAATTACAACTTCACTATAGAATGAGTATTGGATTTTTGGCTCTATGAAGTGTGGTGAGAAAAACTTCAGTTGTAGAGTGATATTAGCAATCAAACACAACTGAAAAACTAGCTCAAAAAGAATTGAAATGAAAACTTTAAACTCTTTTCTTTTCTCTTTTGAAAACAAAGCAAACTTGAGAATTTTTCTTAGTGAAATGCAAGAGAGACTTCTCCTCTATTTATAGGGTTAGAAAATAGGTTAAAAACAATTTCTTTTTGTCTTATTTTCTCTGAAAAAGCTCCCCAACAACTCTCCAAAAATCTGTTAAATCTGAAAATAAAAACAGTTTTTCAGAACTGCCCAAAGAGGAAAGAGCCGTTAGGCTTGTTGCAGGCCTGGCGGTCGACCGGTCCGGTCGACCGCCAGCACAGCTGCAAAGAGCCGTTGGCGCCCGGTCGACCGGTCCGGTCAACCGTCCCAAAAGAGGAAACACAGTTTCCTTCTTCCGGTCGACCGGTTCGGTCGACCGAAATAACCCGAGAGCAATTTGCTCTCTATCGGTCGACCGGTTCGGTCGACCGACAGACATGCACGAACAGTGCATGTCCAGACACATCGCCGGTCGACCGGGCCGGTCGACCGAAGTTGCCTGAAACAGAAAAACTGGGCTGTTTTGAGTTAGAAAAATTTTGAAAAATATTTTAAAAATACATATAGCTAAGTATTATGCAGAAAATAGTTTATACACATGTTTTAAACAAGATTTTTAAGATTAAAGCTTTTGGTACATGTATATATAAACGAAGGTATAAAACTTAGAAATAAACATTTTCAAAACATAGGAAATATATGAAACAAATGTGTGTGCAAATCCTAGAGCCAAATTTCATATACTCAAACTTTAACATTCTATTTCTTACAATGATTCTAAGACTTCAAGATCTTCAATAGGCTTCTTCATATGATCTTCAACACTTGTTCCTTGAGCCCAATTGGAGTTGACTTGAGTTCAAATCCTTGTATTTGTGAGAGAAGACTTCTAGAATGAATAAAAATCTGAAACACACTTAAACAACAATTGTTATTAGTACAAATAACTAATATGTTTTGTAATCATCAAAATACACTAATCATGGGTGATTGTAACCTTGGGCCAACAATCTCCCCCTTTTTGATGATGACAAAACATATAGGTTATTTAAATAAACATGGAAGAGGAGTTTGGAAAACTCCCCCTCAAATAATGCTATGTATAAAAATTTGACTATGGAAGCACAATACATAAAGCATTCAATAGTTTAAATAGTTTTGTCAAAAACTTAACTAAACAAACTTATCAAACTCAAACAAATTCAAAATATCAAATTCTTAAACTCATTCTCCCCCTTTTGTCATACATCAAAAAGGGTTAAAATACCAATAGAAAAACCAATTTTATTTTTAAGAATCCATAATGCAAACATTCAACTCACCACAAATAAAGGAAAATCTAGCATAATCTAGAGGTTTAGTAAAAATATCGGCAAGTTGAAAATCGGTAGAAACATAATCAATATCAATATCACCTTTCTCATAATGATCTCTAAGAAAGTGATATCTAATGTCAATGTGTTTGGTTTTACTATGTTGATTTGCATTCTTTGTCATGTGAATAGTACTAGTATTATTACAAAATATTTTAACATGATCAAAGTGTAAATCATAGTCAAGGAGAGTATGTTTCATCCAAAGAACTTGTGCACAACAAGCTCCGGCTGCAACATACTCCGCCTCGGCGGTTGATAGGGCTACCGAATTTTGCTTTTTGGAAGACCAAGATACAAGACAATTACCTAAGAATTGACATGTTCCACTTGTGCTCTTCCTATCTACCCTACAACCCGCATAGTCGGCATCCGAAAAACTCTTCATTTCAAATAATCCGGTTTTAGGATACCACAAACCCATTTCAATAGTGCCCTTAAGGTATCTAATTATGCGTTTAACCGCAATTATGTGAGATTCTTTAGGACAAGATTGAAAACGTGCACAAAGACAAACGGAAAACATAATATCCGACCTACTAGCCGTCAAATAAAGCAAGCTACCAATCATGCTTCTATAAAGTTTAATGTCTACACTTTTACCTTGTTCATCCTTGTCAAGCTTTGTAGTTGTTGCCATGGGAGTTTTGCTTACTTTCGATCCTTCAAGCCCAAACCTTTTGATTAGTTCCTTTGTGTACTGGCTTGATTTATGAAGATCCCATCCTTCCTTTGCTTGATTTGGAGTCCAAGGAAATAGTTGAGTTCCCCATCATAGACATTTCAAATTCATCCTTCATGCATGACTCAAAAGCTTTGCAAAGAGATTCATTAGTAGAACCAAAAATAATATCATCCACATAAATTTGCACAATAAGAATATCTTTTTCTACATGTTTTGTAAACAAAGTTGTATCAATTTTACCTTTCTTAAAACCATTTGAAGTCAAAAATGAAGAAAGTCTTTCATACCAAGCCCTAGGGGCTTGTTTTAAACCATAAAGAGCTTTATCTAATTTAAAAACAAAATCCGGATGTGTAGGATCAACAAACCCGGGGGGTTGTTCAACATACACCTCCTCTTCAATAAATCCATTTAGAAAAGCACTTTTAACATCCATTTGAAATAATTTGAAATCTTTATATGAGGCAAATGCTAGTGTCATCCGTATGGCTTCAAGCCGTGCTACGGGTGCAAAGGTTTCTTCAAAATCGATTCCTTCGATTTGAGTGTAACCTTGGGCAACTAACCTAGCCTTGTTTCTAACTACATGACCCGATTCATCCAACTTATTCTTAAAGATCCACTTAGTACCAATTGTTGGTCTATCGTGGGGCCTAGGAACAAGGTGCCAAACTTGGTTGCGCTCAAATTGATTGAGCTCCTCTTGCATGGCTAGCAACCAATATGAATCGGCCTCGGCTTCGAGGACATTTTTGGGTTCAATATGAGAAATGAATGCATAGTTACCACAATAGTCATGAAGTCTAGAGCGAGTAGTTACCCCTTTTGATACTTCACCTATGACGAGGTCCTTGGGATGATGTGGATTGTATCTCCAATCCTTTGGTAGTGGTTGAGTAGGCTCCACCTCATGTGTTTGATGTTCATTTCCTTGTGCCTCTTCCACTTTAGCTTTGCTTCCTTCATCATCCTTTGGTTTGTCTCCCATAGTAGAAGCATCCTCCAAGGTCACTTTCTCCAAACCTTCATCCAATGCATCTATTTCTACAACATTCTTAACAAATTTGTTAGATTCCTCAAACTTAACATGAATAGACTCTTCAATAGTCAATGATGATCTAATGAAAACTCTATAAGCTTTACTAGTGTTAGAGTAACCTACAAAAATAGCCTCATAAGATTTAGGATCAAAATTTCCTAAATTATCTTTTGTGTTTAAAACAAAACATTTGCAACCAAAAACTTTAAAATAGGAAACATTAGGTTTTCTAGAAAAATACATTTCAAAAGAAGTTTTAGTAGTATTTTTGCACAAGAAAACACGATTTGATATATAGCATGATGTATTTACGGCCTCGGCCCACAAATAATGTGGTAGACCATATTCACTTAGCATTGTCCTAGCCATCTCTTGTAATGTTCTATTTTTCCGTTCAACTACTCCATTTTGTTGTGGAGTTCTAGGACAAGAAAGTTCATGCTTTATTCCATGTTCATCACAAAAAGTGGTAAAAGGGTTGGTTAATGAATTCACCTCCTCTATCACTTCTTATTCTCAAAATCGAAACATCTTTTTCTTTTTCAACTCTTTTCTTAAAAGTTTGAAAATACGAAAATGCTTGGCTTTTATGTTCAAGAAAGAAAACCCAAGTAAACCTTGAAAAGTCATCAACCAAAACATAAGCAAATCTATTCCCACTTAGACTTTTGGTTTGTGTAGGGCCAAAAAGATCCATATGGATTAACTCCAAAGGACGTGATGTCATGATATCCTTAATTGACTTGAAAGAAGACTTAGTTTGTTTCCCAAATTGACATGCGTCACAAACTCGGTCTTTTTCAAAATTCAAGCAAGGAATACCTTTCACCATTTCCTTTGTGTTTAACCTAGAAATATGATCAAAAGAAATATGCCCTAATCTCCTATGCCACAACCAAGAGTCATCATCGAGGGCTTTCAAACAAGTAATATTACAAGACATATTTAACATATCAATCATATAAACATTACTTTCACGAAAACCGGAAAATACACAAACATTAGAAGTTCTATCAATTACTTTACAAGCAACATTATCAAAAATAATATCAAAACCTTTATCACAAAGTTGACTAACACTCAAGAGATTATGCTTGAGGCCATCAACTAAAACTACATTTTCAATTAAAGGAGAGGTGCCAAGTTTTACATTACCAATACCGATGATTTTACCCTTGGCGTCATCTCCGAAGGTGACGGTGCCACCTTCATGATATCTTGATAGGGTTGCAAAGTTGTTGATGTCCCAAGTCATGTGCCTTGAGCAACCGCTATCAAGATACCACAATCCTCTACGTCGTTGGGATTTGGAAAGTACCTACATCATTTAACATAATTGTTGATTTTGGTACCCAAACTTTCTTGGGTCCTTGAAAGTTAGTGCCTCGAACCCAAACATTATGACGTGATATGTTTAATCTATCATAGCAAAAATTGGCTAAGTGCCCTTTCCGTCCACAATGTGAACATGAGAACACTCTACCATACATGAATGCATGATGTGTATGTGTAGTGTGAGCATGTTTTGAGGTTTTGCCATGTTGTTTAGGTTGTGTAGCATGAACATGAACATGAGCATGAGCATTTTTCTTTGGGGCTTGTTTCTTAGGAAACATAGCCTCAATTTTCTTCTTGTTAAACTCACAATCTTTCAAAACAACACTTAATGAGTCTAATCTTTCCTTAAGCATAGAAACTTCATTTGAATCAATTAGTGGGGCCTTACCTTTGTAAGAAATCTTATATTTTTCAAAATCATTTTTGGTGGTGGCCAAAGTGGAAACCAAATCATCTTTTTCTTTTGTAAGAGTAAAAACTTGAAGACTTAAAGATTCATTATCCTTTTTCATTTTAAGATACTTTTTCTTTAAGAAATCATAGTTTTGTGACAACTCAACAAAAGCTTCTTCTAACACATCCATAGAAAGTTCATTATCATGAGAAGGGGAAGTGGTTACCTTGCTTGTGCCTTCATTAGCCATGAAGCACATGTTGGCGGTGTCTATTTCTTCCTCGGATTCGGTCTCCGAATCCCAAGTTGCTTTCATAGCCTTCTTCTTGTAAGGCTTCTTTGATGTGGAGGGCTTAGCTTTGTCCGGACACTCCGCCACAATGTGTCCCGGTCTTTGGCAATTGAAGCACACAATCTTCCTTTCTTCTTTGCCTCCTTGCCATCTTCTTCTACCTTGGTACTTCGCCTTGTTGTACATCCTTCGGACATTCTTAACAAGGAGTGAGAGCTCCTCATCATCTTCTTCTTCATCATCTTCATCGGAGTGTGTAGCTTGACTCTTGAAGGCGATAGTCTTCTTTTTGGAAGGAGCCATATCCTCCCTTGCTTTCCTTTCCATCTCATGGGTTTTGAGGTTCCCAATGAGATCTATAAGCTCCATCTCTTCATTGTCGTTGAGTTCCTTCAAGGTTGTTGCTTTAACTTCCCATGAAGGAGGAAGAGCCCGGATGATCTTCCTTACTCTTTGATCATTGTTGATATCTTCACCTAAAGAAGAGAGTCCATTAGTAATCTTGGTAAATCTTGTAACCATATCATCTATGGTTTCATTTTCTTGCATGCTAAATGTTTCATATTGGGACCGAAGAAGGTCAATCTTAGCCTTCTTTACTTGTGAGGTCCCCTCATGTGTGACTATCAAATGTGACCAAATCTCATATGCGGATTTGCAATGAATAACCCTAGAAATGTCATCATCATTAAGGGCTTGTAGAAGTGCATAGTGAGCTTTGGCATTGGCATCGAATTCCTTAGTCTCTATTTCGGACCAAGTGGATTCGTCACCGGGGGGTACACTAAAGGACTTAGTCACGGCTTTTGCAACTCGGCTACCTAGAGATTGCAAAAACACGGTCATCTTAACTTTCCATATGGGAAAGTTAAGTCCATCAAACTTAGGAGGGGTCTTAATTCCATCGGCCATTTTTACTATATGAATGTGAATGAAATGATTAGCAAATTAGGATCTTCTCTAAGGTGGTTAAACCAAATCCTAGAGTCCAAGCTCTGATACCAATTGAAAAACACCTAGAGGGGGGGTGAATAGGTGTGAATGCTAATCTAATGATCTTTTTAAACTTTAATTAAATGAGTGATGCAACGATCTCTCAAAACACGACTAAGAGCCGAATACCCCTTGCGAGGTTCTGAACTCCTTCCTCCCAATTCCCCTAGATATGGGTTAGAGGTGCGCAATGCAACCGTGTTGTATGAGATATGATCGAACAAGTAAAGGATGAAATGTTATGATGAAATACACACAAGCAATATAGCAAGTAAAGTGAACAAGACAAGATTGCACAAGTAAAGGGTTAGTTCTCAAGCAAATAATTCAAGACAATATAAAGCAAGAGAAATTGTAAGCAAGAATAACGCAAAGGCAATCGCAAACAAGATGATTTGTTTCGAGGTTCGAGCACACTTGCTCTAGTCCCCGCCTTCACCTCCGTGAAGGGTTTCCACTATCCACCGAGGACGCCTTTACAATTTGGTCTACCAAAGACCGAGCACCGAGCTCCACCGAGTACAAAGGACCTCTACCGAAGAGGTTGCTCCACAAGGAAAGGATTACAAGAACCAAGTGATCACAACAAGATCACTACACTATTTCTCAAACTCTTTTACAAACACTCTCACTTGAATTACAACTTCACTATAGAATGAGTATTGGATTTTTGGCTCTATGAAGTGTGGTGAGAAAAACTTCAGTTGTAGAGTGATATTAGCAATCAAACACAACTGAAAAACTAGCTCAAAAAGAATTGAAATGAAAGCTTTAAACTCTTTTCTTTTCTCTTTTGAAAACAAAGCAAACTTGAGAATTTTTCTTAGTGAAATGCAAGAGAGACTTCTCCTCTATTTATAGGGTTAGAAAATAGGTTAAAAACAATTTCTTTTTGTCTTATTTTCTCTGAAAAAGCTCCCCAACAACTCTCCAAAAATCTGTTAAAGCTGAAAATAAAAACAGTTTTTCAGAACTGCCCAAAGAGGAAAGAGCCGTTAGGCTTGTTGCAGGCCTGGCGGTCGACCGGTCCGGTCGACCGCCAGCACAGCTGCAAAGAGCCGTTGGCGCCCGGTCGACCGGTCCGGTCGATCGTCCCAAAAGAGGAAACACAGTTTCCTTCTTCCGGTCGACCGGTTCGGTCGACCGAAATAACCCGAGAGCAATTTGCTCTCTATCGGTCGACCGGTTCGGTCGACCGACAGACATGCACGAACAGTGCATGTCCAGACACATCGCCGGTCGACCGGGCCGGTCGACCGAAGTTGCCTGAAACAGAAAAACTGGGTTGTTTTGAGTTAGAAAAATTTTGAAAAATATTTTAAAAATACATATAGCTAAGTATTATGCAGAAAATAGTTTATACACATGTTTTAAACAAGATTTTCAAGATTAAAGCTTTTGGTACATGTATATATAAACTAAGGCATAAAACTTAGAAATAAACATTTTCAAAACATAGGAAATATACGAAACAAATGTGTGTGCAAATCCTAGAGCCAAATTTCATATACTCAAACTTTAACATTCTATTTCTTACAATGATTCTAAGACTTCAAGATCTTCAATAGGCTTCTTCATATGATCTTCAACACTTGTTCCTTGAGCCCAATTGGAGTTGACTTGAGTCCAAATCCTTGTATTTGTGAGAGAAGACTTCTAGAATGAATAGAAATCTGAAACACACTTAAACAACAATTGTTATTAGTACAAATAACTAATATGTTTTGTAATCATCAAAATACACTAATCATGGGTGATTGTAACCTTGGGCCAACAGATCCCTGCATTAAATGTTGAATCCAGGTTTGGTGGAACTCGCGTCTAGCGAGGAGAGAGAAAAATGGACAAAATGAAAAAAAGGAGAAAAGTAAAATATCTGGATAAAATTCCGGTATCTGAGAAAACACCGAAAACTCCAGAAAGGTCCAAAAATTTAAGTAGTTTGGAAAGCTTCCCAAAAATTCTCAAAAATAATAGATATTATTTAAAGATTTTTGGTGAAATCAGTTTTCAGAAATTCAATACCATTTTCAAAATAATAATCCTGAAGTCAACAATCAACACCGGTTTATACCGGGTCGGCGGGATTTTGATAAAATCTGAAAAATCTCAGAAAATGCCAGAAAGGAGAAAATATAATTCTAAGAAGAAATATGAAAGTAGAATCTAGAAATTTGATTCTAATTGTAAACTAAAATTCTTGAAATCAACCAGCGATACTGGCCGACACCAAATCCAGTGGAATTTCGATAAATTTAGAAAAATCTCAGAAAAAGTATTTAGATAGAAAATGTAATTTTAAGAAGTTATGGGAAAGCCGTTTTTTAGAATTTTAACTCCGTTTGTAAATTAAAAATCCGAGAATCGAACAGCGGCACTGGTCGACACCAGTTTTGAAGAAATTCAATTTAATTCAGAAAAATTTCAAAAAATCATAAAAAATCTAAAATATTAGAAAATGATATTTGAAACTGAAATCGGTCAAATCAGAATAGCAAAAAGACCAAATCGAGCAATACTCTAGGATCGGACTCTCGGTTCAGACTAGGCTGACTCCGAGTCCACGAATCTAGATCCACAGCAAAACGGTCATATAAATAATTCATAATACAAAACAAATACTGAAAGCAAATCAAAAAAATATGATTGAAAATATGAGTACGCAACTAAGTACATATTCGGGGAGCGGGGTGTTACACTCCATCCACCTTACAAAAAATTGCGTCCTCACAATTTCGATAAGGGGTAAAATGAACACAAAAAAGATAGGAATGAGGATTATACCAATCAAGATATGAATAACTGTGAGCTGTTCTCCCTAATCGACTGAACGGTAAACTCAGGACTGAGACATCTCTGCCCTTCTGCCGTATATATACATCCTCTGACGGGCCATAATAATACTGACTGATGTCTGCTTATAAAAGAACACTGTCAGAACTTCAAAAGACTAACCCATTCTGAATAATATAAAGTGAGCTGACTTGGTGAGATAATCAATAATACTTTTTCTGACTACGAACCCAAGCTGATGAAATCCATAGAAATCTGTAGTGCTGAAATCTATAAATATAAAATCCTGCATGGCATGATGTTGTCCTTAATAAAGAGTGTGCAGTAGAATTCTTGATGTGCTGTATACATAATAATTCCCCGAGTATAGACCAGAATATCCTAGGTAAAGAAAACTCTGATAATACTGAGCATGAACCTAGAAGACCAATAATTAAGAATTTCTGCATACTGGGCGATGCTAACTCTGAAAGACATAACCAAGAATATAGAATAACCCTGAAGAATTCTAAATACTGACTTCTGAATGATAACCCGACTGCAGATGAAACATGTAGAAGATATCTGAGCCCTGCAAGATTGGTCGAATGGATCATTGACAAGGATCATGGCGATTGCTCAGATACAGCGATAAAACCATGTTCAGTTGATCCATGAAAGCACGCTAGGCAGAAAAAATCTGAGGAACAGGCTAGAGTGCTAAGCACTGAAGGAACTAGCCACGAGCCAAGCCTAGATGAGGTCATCGCATAGCACAGCTCAGGTGTTAAGCATTAGGGTGCAGCGAAACTAACGCTCTGCGAGGTTCGTACTTGGTGAAGTTCACATGGTGAAGCCAGTGTGTAACACAACGCTAAATGCTAAGCACCAGGGTGCAGCAAAGCCCCCACCCAGTTAGGTTCACTGGTGACTAGAACACGACCCTCGCTTGGCGTGGCTAGCAGGGCCTATGGTCTATCTAATCAATAAGGACTGCCAGGAGTTAGTGGCTCTGAGAACACGATCAAGAAATTATAATAACCGAAACGAGTCCCGAATGCTGTCTTCTGAATAATAACCTGACTGCAAATCAGTTCTGAGAATACTCGAGTTCCATGAACATAATCGAAGAAATCATGATCGCTATTGGAGTAATAGAAATGAAAAATATCATAACTCTGTCTGCCAGAAGTCCTGATTCTAGAATACTGTTATATACTAACACTCCTCATGTAATGATACAGTCTATCTGATTATATAAGCGATGACTTCTCCTCTTGATGTACTGGTTTCCCATGATGTATCCATAAATAAAAGAATATAATGCGAGGCCGAAGATCTGTCCAATATAAGACAATGTGATGTACTAAAGTCGAGGAATGCCAGAACATAATGAAAGCGAACCACATCTGCCCTGATGTTACCTCACTAGTCTACGCATATCTTAAATTAGCATAAGGATTACGAAAATCAGAATAGTAAAAATAGAAGAAATAGGAATCATGAAATAGGGAAGTAGACACGGACGGACTAAGATTGGTGATGTTAGTGCAATGAAAAGGATATGAGATAGAGAACTTACCAACTCCCGGACATGCTAAAAATGGAGATAAATAGTTACGGTCAGTACCGGTTTCCTTTTTCAGATATTGAGCATCCTTTTCTGTTCTCACTCTATCATATTGAGCATCCTGACTTCCTCTTCAGTCAGATTATATGTTTGCCTCCTTCTACCATGTGCCCTAGCTCTTGGTCTCTTTTGTGTATGACTCCATGCTTGATGCTGGGGATGAAGCGAGGTTATTCTGCCAGTAGGTCCTGGATTCCTCCCAATGGTGACACTAGATGAGTTGATCAGATCGATGTAATGTTCTCTGTTTCCTTAAACGAACAGTTACTTTTCAACTGATCTTCGGACCCATATACGACATAATTCATAACCTTTCTGGCGGTTACATTGTAGGTGCCTGACTTCAGACAATACTCGCATGTCTTATGCTGAGGGCGAGGTTGGAGGGATGGTTTAGCCAGTGGGGCATCCAGAGGCCTGTCTGAGCCTTCACTTCCATCAAATGAGAGGGTCTCTTCGCCAACTTCATCTGCATCTCATCCTGATCTTCCTTCTCCGGGTCCGTTCTACTTCCCGGATGATGACAAAAAACTTGAGAATACTTCTTGGGCTGCTTGGGAATAAGGAACATCTTGATCCTCATCTTCATTTCTCACTAAAATATTACTTGCTCGATTCTCCTTGTCAGCCACCATGTAAGATACCAACTGACTATGCCTTAGGAATTTTACAGTGTACTTATCTACAATTCAATCTTCTTACTACAATTTGATAAATCATCCTTTCATTTCTTTCTGAGCTATTACAGAGAAGAATCTTCTCAAAGAAATCATTCGAGAACTGGTCCCAAGTGATGGGCTTTTCCAGTCTCGCTGCTTCTACCAACCACCACGTCCTGGCCATATCTTTCAACTGAATCTTGGTCACTTTCACTTGGTTCTCGTCAGAAATTCGAGTTTACTTCAGAAGATCCGTCATGTTTACCAGCCATTGCTATGCATCCAAGGCTTCCCCATGTCTGAAAAGATTGCCAGCTGAAATTTTCTGAAATCCGACATGTTGTCTGGCTTCTGTTCTCGGAGTGCAACCAATAGCCTTTGGTGCGGGACCTTTGTCTGTTCTTGTTAGTTTTTCATCATCTTTTGTAGAAATAATCTCAAATCAACACTTCCTCCATTAGGGCCACTCTAAGAAGAACCAGAACCGTTAAGATTTCCCCGTCTTTTCATGTCCGAGTTGGTCTAAGAATAACGAGAAACTAAAGTATAAAAGGATGGGAGGACTTCAGAATTCAAAGGTAAGATTATCAAGAGAGAATGGATAACTTTGTACTTGCAGTTGGATTGTATAACCATGACTCATGCATTCCCGTTGCAAATTTTTTTACCATTAATTTTCCGACTAGTTGAACAGAGGATGTGAGAGCCTAGGCTCTGATACCACCCTGTAACGCCCCGATGCGGCGGGTACGGAGATGTTACTGCGACGTATATACGCAGGTCAGAAATACCCTCACGTATATACGCTAAGCATCAGTACAGGCAAGAATCAGAGTACGGAAGCAAGTAGTGCATTATACATTCCAACACATGAGTACAGTTACAAAGTTATCACCAGATGTGACACAATATTACAAGAATATTACATCACCAATATGGCACAATTGTGAGAATACAAAGGATGGTACAAGTATGAACAGTACAAAAGGTGGCTTAGAGTCATAGCAGGAAAACTCTAGAGCCGAACAGGGGGGCCTGGAAGGATGGGGCTCTGGACGGTCTGCTGGAGATCCACGCTGCCGCTGCGCCACTCTGATCAGCAACTGGGAGAATCCACACGCTCCAAGCTCCAAGACCTAGACATGAGGATCCAGAGGAGTCAGAACTCCCCGGCGAGTGGTGATGCGAAAGCCAGATGGCGAGCATAGGTAAGCACACGTGTATCGATAAATCTGAATTATAAACATGCATTGAAAATCGTGTCGTGGGCACAAGCATACAGGAGCAAGTAGATATGCAACATATGATATCAAGCAGGGAAGACTCATAGTATGATCAGATAAGAGCCGGAGACAGGTGGGATTGAATACAAGTAGAAGGCAGATATGAACATGTATAGTATAATAATCATAAAACCGGAAATCTGAAGTAAAACCCGATACAAGCAAACATGGCAAGGCGTACAACGGATCCATAGCTGGTATCTTTTATTATTATTATTACTCGTCTTACCCTGATGTCTAGATATGTGAACTAGCGTGCCAGCGCACATATATCCACATCTGAGTAAAGCAAGGTTGTTATTAGAAACCAACGGGGGTATCAACGAATAATGTTTACAGTGGGTCTCGTACATACCCGGGACACGGCAGGATTGTTCCGTTGCTGGTGGACGGAACCTGCCGCAAGGCAATCAGGAGGGTCTTATAGGATGCCCTTTATCAAGATAGTACCAGGAAGGAGGGAGCCAGCGCTCCCCTCGGTCGCCTGGAGGCCCACAGGTCAAACCGAAAGTTTTAGTTGCACAACATACCTAGTACCACTGTAAACACGAACATGTATTGATAGCCGCAAGTTTCCCCCGACCCGATGCAAGTTGTTCCTTTTTATGATTTATTATGTAGTTATCAATTTACAGGAATAGCGGGTGCAAGACATGATCAGGAGTTCAGGAGTACATGAGTACTGTAGATTCAGGTCACTGTATAAATATAATACAGGATAATAAGTATAGTATTCAAGTCCCTGTATGTAATACAGGATAACAAGTACAGTATTCCCGTAAATGTGATAGTCACAGGTCAAGTATTAATATGTCAGGAGGCAAGTGATAAGTCATGTCATAATAAGGAGCAAGTTCCAAGTAGAAGCATGTCGGATGTCATAATAAGGAGCAAGTTCCAAGTCGGAGTTGGCCGGAAAAGGTGGCCAAAGCTCCAAATCCAAACTATTAGTGGGGGGCAAGTGTAGTTAAAAATGAAAATTAGAGTTTTGCAAAAGGTATTTCGGGGAGCGAAGCTATAACTCGTTAGAAAGAGCACGATGAGGAGAGGAAGATGGCATGGTCGTTGGTGGCCAAGATGGAGTATGTGGTGGTGGAGATGGTGGAGAAGGTGGTGGTGGAAATGGGTTATTTGGTGGAAAAAGAAGAGGAAGAAGAAGGTGGTGGAGGGGGTGTTGTTGTTGTTGGAATGGAGGAGGAAATGGAGGAGAGAAAGGAGGAGGAGTTGGTAGCGGAGATGGCAAAGATGGTGGCCAGCCAAGAGAGAGGCACGGCTCAAACCCATGGAAATGGGCTGCTGGTTCGTTCTCTGGAAAGAGAAGGAAGGAAAAAGAATGAATGAAAGAGAAGGAAAAAAGGGGGTGTATATATAAGGGGGAATGATTATTACTAGTTTGCCATTGTTATGACTTGATTCAATGAGACTTGCGTCTCCACTCACCCAGACTTGCGTCTAGGCCAAAGAGAGCCAGACGCGGAGATTAGCTCTCCGTCCAGAAGGAAAACGCAAGATCGCGTTTATCAGAAAAGACAAAAGTCATAATGACTTGAAGGACGTAACATTGAATGCAGTATGGAGAGGATCTCTGCATTAAATGTTGAATCCAGGTTTGGTGAAACTCGCGTCTAGCGAGGAGAGAGAAAAATGGAAAAAATGAAAAAAAGGAGAAAAGTAAAATATCTGGATAAAATTCCAGTATCTGGGAAAACACCGAAAACTCCAGAAAGGTCCAAAAATTTAAGTAGCTTGGAAAGCTTCCCAAAAATAATAAATATTATTTAAAGATTTTTGGTGAAATCGGTTTTCAGAAATTCAATCCCATTTTCAAAATAATAATCCTAAAGTCAACAGTCAATACCGGTTTATACCGGGTCGGCCGGATTTTGATAAAATCTGAAAAATCTCAGAAAATGTCAGAAAGGAGAAAATATAATTCTAAGAAAAAATATGAAAGCAGAATTCAGAAATTTGATTCCAATTGTACACTAAAATTCCTGGAATCAACCAGCGATACTGGCCGACCCCAAATCCAGTGGAATTTCGATAAATTTAGAAAAATCTCAGAAAAAGTATTTAAATAGAAAATGTAATTTTAAGAAGTTATGGGAAAGCTGTTTTTTAGAATTTCAACTCCATTTATAAATTAAAAATCTGAGAATCGAACAGCGGCATTGGTCGACACCGGTTTTGAAGAATTTCAATTTAATTCAGGAAAATTTCAGAAAATCATAAAAAATCTAAAATATTAGAAAATGATATTTGAAACTGAAATCAGTCAAATCAGAATAGCAAAAAGACAAAATCAAGAATACTCTAGGATCGGACTCCCGGTTCAGACTAGGGCTGACTCCGAGTCCACGAATCTAGATCCACAGCAAAACGGTCATATAAATAATTTATAATACAAAACAAATACTGAAAGCAAATCAAAAAAATACGATCAAAAATATGAGTACGCAACTAAGTACGTATTCGGGGAGCGGGGTGTTACAGAATCACAGGGCTTCTTTTATGTTTTACAGTTGTTAAGTTCCTATAATCTGCCCCTGCACAAAAAAATAGAGAAGAAAAATTAACCACTTAGTAAATAAAAGAAATATCATTCCCTCCCGAGCAACGGAGCCAAAAATTGATTGGAAAAAATTGAGAGTATGAAAACATGTTATCTGAAAGCAGGTTTGTTTCTCTGACTTCTCGCAATTTAAACGCGGTAGCAGTGGCTATATGAGTCGTGATCCACAAGGAGGGATGTGTTGGCCCAAAGGTCCATCACTCTAGTTTTGAGATGATTAACTCATGTAGTTATGGTACTAATGATCTCGTGTTCATTTAGTTTCAGATATTCTACTAAGATCTTAATCGGTATTTAGCTTCAACGAAAGATCCGAAGTCAAGTTTTAAAGCTAGCACTTGTTGATTCAAGAGCTCGCGCATCAAGATCGCATCTTATACTCAAGAAGATTCTAGTTCTTTGGATCAAGATTTGGACGAAGTCAAGAAGGAGAAGAAGATTTTCAAGAGAAGATTTTCCTGAGGACTTGACTCATGTTTATAAGTGTTAAGATTTTTTTTTTAAACAAAATATAAAGGATAGATTAGTTGTGGATCGCTCAAGCTCATATACACACACAAAATTTATATAGCATTTTCATAAGAATAGTTTTGATTTTAGAAAATACCGTTTTGGTTTTGATCTTCAAAGCATATATTTTTATGTTCACAAATAGAATCCATCAAAACAAGTTTACATATTTTATATGTGTGTTGGATTTCATCCATACACATTGTTGATTCAAATGTTTAGAAAAACTTATTTGATGTTTCTATATCATGTGTTTAAGTTTTGTTTAAGTCAAAACTTTGTTTTGAGCTTATTGTCAAAAATATAGATATTTCATCTTATATGTGCATTAGATGATATCTATACACACTATACTTTAAATGAGTTTTAATATCTTATTTTTATATTTGAACAAGTTTTGAAAAAAATATTTTTCAAATTGAAGATTGATTTTGAAAAATACGGTTTTCAGATTAAAGCTAAAATTCTTTATTGCAAAAATAGTTCAATATGTTTGTAATATGTGTTGATTTTTTATTATACATATTTGTAATTCAAAGTATTTAATGAATTTATTTTTGTGAATTTTATGAGATTTTATGGGATTTTATAGGATATTCAAAGACCAGGTTTTAATCTCTAATAATCCCTGACCTGGCCTTTTGCCAGTCGACAGACCAGTCAATCGGATCAGAAGTCGGTCAACTGATGTGCATAGAGACATGCACTAGCCCTGGCTTGAGGGCCGATCGACCGACGGTCGACCGATCCAGAGAGTTTACTCTCTGGATCTAGCCCCGGTCGACCGAGCGGTCGACCGGCCAGATAGCAGTGCTCTCTGGTTCTAGCCTTGGTCGACCAACTAATTTACCGACAAGTCAAGATCTGGGTGCGATCAACGGTTATAAAGATGACCGTTGGCTGGTCGACCGACAGGTCATTTGGCCTGGGGATTTCCCCAACGGCTAGTTTTTGTAGCTCTATAAAAGAGGGTTGTTTTGGCTAGTTTTATACAGGATTTTGGAGAAGTTTTAGAACTAGATTTTTCTATCTCTCTTAGGGTTTTTCTCCACTTGTTTTGAGCTAAAACTTCCATATCAAAAGGAGAGTTTTTAAGAGTTTTTTTCAAAAGAGATTTCTTGAGTTTCCACCACTCAATCTACCTTGTTTTCTCACACAAACTTGAGCTTTCCATTGCTATATTTATCCTTTAGAGATCTTTTGTTGTGAGAGTGTTTTTGATGATCAAAGTGTAGAGATCACCAAGTTTACATCTTTATATTTGAGGAGGCGAACTTGTAGGTTCACAGTGTGTAGAGTTCTTGAGGAAATTCATTGTAGAGGTGTGGCCTCGGCAAGCTAGTGTGCTTGCGTGTATTGTTCTTGTGAGAACAAGTGATTAGTCTACAATTTTGCATTATTATATCGCATTCCCTACCTATTTATGAATAAAATATCATTTCTAATTTCGTTTTGGTCTACTTTGCAGATAAATCAAGAGTCCAATGGCCAAAGGGTAATAAGAGCTTAATTAAACCTATTTTTGGCTAATTAAATCCGCAATTCTTGGAGGCCAAGTAAGGTATCTTCTAGAAGATACATCGAACCTAGACCCTTGCACACGTCAGACAAAAATATGAAAAATACCCGAAACGAAGTGAAGGTCTTAGAAGAGACAGGAACCACTCGCCAAAACCAGGGACCTAAGTCCCTGGTATTGCCACGAAAATGCGGAAATAGCCACGTTTTCGCGGCAATATGGTGGGGCCACGCGTCGATCTTCAACGCGTGGCCTTGTCTCGTCTTCTGGAACCTCCTTTTGCCTATAAATAGGGCAGGGTTTGGCCGAAACGCAAGCAGTTTTAGATTTAGGCTAGGTTATCTATCTTTAGTGTAGTGTAGTGCAGGTATTCTTTCTTTCTTTTCTTTTATATTTTATTTCATTTTTAGATCATGTATTAGGGCAGAGAGATTCAGAGAGAGAAAGAGAGAATTGATGTAATAGATGGTGACAATCTATGTAAAGGTGTCTCCTTTATTCTCCATTGTAATCTTCTCCATCTTCTACATGATGCTTGGCTAATTTCTTCTTCTCATGGCAATCTAACTACTAACCACTAACCATCTAACCTCTTACTTGATAATCTACATGAATCTAATAGCCTCTACAAGGCCTTGCTCTTGCAAGAGCCATTGATGGCTCATGATGATAGATTCTAACATTCTAACATTTCTAACACCTAACCCACTAACTTGCTAACTTACAAATGCTAACTTTATTTCATGCTCACCTCTAACCAGTTTTGATGATTTAATAGTAGCTTGCAACCTGTTATGTGATATGAATGTGTTGTTTGAATGTAGAAGAACAATCTTATGGTCCATGCTCTATATCGTCTCTTGAAGCCAAGGATTAGTGATGGCCAAGGATCCATGTGAGGCAATTATCACTAAGAGGTTAGTATAGTTAGTGGAGCAATTGGTAGTTAGTAACTATGAGTTTTATTTTATTTTATTTTAAAAACCAATTCCAAAATCTTTATCATTTTTTTCTATCGTTGTTTTTACCATCCTCTTAATTCACCTTTGTTTTCATTTTCTTTACCACAAGCTCATCTTCTTTACTATTTTATATTCCAAACCACTTCTCTTTTATTTTCACATCACTGTTTCATCGCTCTCCTCACCTATCACTTCTGTATTTCTTTCTCTTTCTTTTTCTCATTTTTAATAAAGAAGAACTTGTTAACTTATCACGTGAATAAGAACTGTTAATGCTTCTATCACCTCCCGTCCGTGTGGATTCGACCCGTTGAGCCAATGCTATAACGGAAGTATCGA
This sequence comes from Agave tequilana, assembly GCA_038442645.1. NCBI lineage: Eukaryota > Viridiplantae > Streptophyta > Magnoliopsida > Asparagales > Asparagaceae > Agave > Agave tequilana. The sequence goes on from JAVJIF010017931.1 coordinate 90,151, forward strand.
GGGAACATTAGCACACATATATTTTTATTGATTTTACAAAACACACATTTTCGAGTGCCGGTTCCGCTCCGATCAAATTTTTGGCGCCGCTGCCGGGGATGGGAATGGTTTTGATTCCACATTTTTGTTAACATTTTCTTCTCTGTTTTGGTGTGCAGGACATTCTTTATAGGACCTTAACATTTTGCATCTCCCTGTTGGCCCAAAGGCCTATCACCCTAGTTTTGATGATGATCAACTCATGAAGTTATGATTTCTAATGATCTTGTGTTTAATTAGTGACAGATTCTTTATCAAGATCTTAGTAGGTGCAAAGCTCAACAAAGGATAAATTGTCAAGATTTAGAGCTTGCATGATGTGATCCAAGGAGCTTTTGGATCAAGCTTGGACCAAGTCAAGAAGATGAGAAGCCTTCAAGGGAAGACTTCAAGGAGTTGAAGACTTGTGTCTAGGTATAAGATTTGTATTTTTTGTTTTAGTAAAAATGTAAAGGAGAGATAGTTGGTGGATTGCTCAAGTCTATTTCACACACACACTCTTGATAGAACTCTTGATTTAATTGATTTCATAAAAGATTTCTTTTTAGAAAAGAATTTTTATTTAGTAAAAGATTTTCTTTGAGACAAAATATAAACTTTGGTTTTTGGTATTTCTATCATATATATCTTTTCAAACCATAACCAAGTTTAGAGCTTTATGATCAAAAACATAGATATTTTATTATGATTGTGTAGTGGATCATATCCATACACACTTTGCTTTATAAGTTCAAAATATCTTGTTTTTGTATTTTGTGAAGTTATGGAAAAACAAGTTTTAGAAAAACATATTTTTAGAAAAACAGTTTTTATTTGATTGAAACTATTTTTCTGGATTTACTGTGAATTTCTGGGATTTTTATTAAGTTAAAAGACCAATCTTTAATCCCATTTTTCTGGTTCTGGCAGTTCTGATTTTTCAGAACTGACAGTGGCCGGTCGACCGGGTCGGTCGACCGGACATGCACAGACGTGCACGCTAGTGTGCACTGGAGGATCGGCCGACCGGGCCGGTCGACCGCTCCAGAGAGCTTGCTCTCGGGAAACTTCGGTCGACCGCACCGGTCGACCGACAGAGAAGGAATTCTCTGCTCCAAGTGCTCGGTCGACCGAGCCGGTCGACCGGAGGCTGCAACGGTCGGATTTTGACCGTTGCCGGTCGACCGGACCGGTCGACCGGAAGCTCTGACAGAGCCCAACGGTCAGATTTTTCTGGCCTCTATAAAAGGGGGTTTTGTCATTGTTTTGAGCCAAGATTTTTGGAGACCTTAGAGCTAGTTTTTCCCAGTCTTTCTGAAGGGTTTTCTCCACAAAATTAGAGTCAATACTTCCAATTAAAAGGAGAGTTTTATCAAAGAGTGTAAAAGAGATTTTCTTGTGTTTTTCACCAAAGATTCTTTCCTTGCTTTCTCACACAAACACTTGAGCATCCATTGAGCTATTCATTCTATAGGAGTGTTATTGTGAGAGGATTTTAGGTGATCAAGAGTTGTGATCACCAAAGTTCATCTTTGTTCTTTGAGAAGGCGGACGGTTGTGTTCGCGGTTTGTTTCGGGTCCTAGTGAGGACTTGGTGTTGTTGGGTCCTAGTGAGGACTTGTAGCTTAAGGTGCGGCCTCGACGAGCCGGTGGGCTTGTGGTGTGTAAGGGACTTGGGAGTCCGAGGGCTTGTAGGTGTTGCGGCACCAAGGAGAGATCCGGTTGGATCGTGCATAGTGGAAATCCTTCGTGTGTCGAAGGCGGGGATGTAGAGCAAGTGTGCTCGAACCTCGAAACATACCCTTGTGTTTGCGATTGCTCACTCTTGCTCTCTTTCTCACTTAGTCTCTTTTATATCTTGCATTACTTACATTGTCTTTAATTTACATGCTTGATATACCCTTGTGCTTATATTGTTATATACTTGCGTGGGATTGCTTGTTAACACTAGTATTCAACCAAGAGAGCCAACGCGGCACCTCAACCCATTCAAGGGGAATCTAGAGGAGCTTGTCCAGAGCCTCGCAAGGGGAATTCGGCAACACTCTTGTGTTATACATAAGTGTTTAATTAAAAGAAGTTTTAATTTGGTCAACTTAGTTTTAATTCCGCATTATTTGTACATAAGTGACCATTAGATTAGCCATCACCTATTCACCCTCCCCCCCCTCTAGGTGATCTTACACTCCCTGCTCTAGAAAGCAGGGACCCAGCTTCTAAAGAAAAGCCGCGCAAATGCGACTTTTGCAGCGGATACGCGGCGATTTTGTGATAATTGTGTACCTTGTTGTGCTGGGCTGTGTTCATTGTAATAGCTAGTTGATCTGTATTATTACTTTCCTGCTTTGATTGCCTAGACACCGCAATAAACTAAAGAATTAAAATACGATATTTGGACACTTTTAAAATGGTTTAGACACTTGCATTTAGGCACGTGTCAATTCAATTCCAATATACTGTATTTTGTTCTGTTGTTGTGATCTGGACTAAGGTATACATATGGCATTGCATATAGCATAGGACAAACACTTGGGTGATTTATCGCTTTGTGTTATACTCTTGTCTATATTGCACACTTGCACAAATTGAAATTAAGGGCAAAACCCATACAAGATAAGGTGGGGATTTCATCACCCATCCTTAGCCCAAACACCTCCCCATTCACACAACCCAAACCTTAATAAAAATTGATAGACGTTGGCCTCTAGGGATATCTCGAACTCATTAAGAGTTGACCGAGGGTGGAACTTGTTTTGAATCTTACTCTTGTGAAATTGGTGTCTAAGGTTAGGGATTAAGAGGTTACGCCTCGAAGATACCATGGTTTGGCGTAATTAAGGCCCGTTGCTTACGCACGGATACCTCCCACCATATTTTGCCCCTACCTGGCCGATTAGCTTGTGGTCAGATTCAAGTAACAACCTCCCCCAGGTAATCGACCAGTTAGGAGTCGTCTAGGTCTAGGTCAACACTAGTATAGGCTTGGTTTTGATTTTCTTTCTTTTTGTTTGTTTGTTTGCTTTTTTTTTTGTGATTGTTTGTGAAATAGAATTCAACAATAGCAATTCTTTCAATCCTAATATGAATCCATATTTCACACCGACCCTATTTGTTTCGGATAATTTCAACCCAATTTTTCACAATATAAACCAATCAAATATACCGGGTTGGACTTATCCGAATCAATATAACCCATACCCTCAATCTTATGACTATAATTTCAAAAATAATTTCAACTCGTCACAGAGTCAATGGGCATTCACCTCCCCCAAGTCAAATTTTCCACCACCTTGTCCACAATTTTCAAAATTTTCATAATCTCTATTCCCCAATTTTGCTTCCTATACTCCTTTTTCTGGACCTTCCATTGAAGAAAAAACTAAGTTAGAAAAGAGTATAGAAGCCAACCTACAAGCGGCCGAGCGACAATTTCAGAAAATAATGGCCTCTCCAATTTCACAATATTCTCAAGAGTCTTACTCAGTTCCACCTCCTCATAATGAACAACCATCTACCCTGAAAACGAGTAATGAACTCTTGTGTTAGTCCAAGCTTCAATCTCAAAACATGTTGGACTCACAATCTTCATTATCTTTCCAAAACTAAGATTCTTATACTCCCTTTCTGGACCATTTAGATGAAGAAAAATCAAGTCTAGAAAAGAGTATAGAAATCTTGCAGGAGTCTGCGTTATAATTTTAAAAATCTTCTTCTCAGTCTATTGATAGGTTGGAAACACAATTAAGTAAATTGGTCAACATTTATAAGAATAAAGAAACTCTCTCTTCTCTACCTTTGACCAATTCAAATATTTCTAACTCTATCAATTTGACCCATGACTCTTGTTGTTTTGGAAACCAAGATTCCTACACTCCCATTCTAGAACAACCACTTGAAGATACATCACATCTAGAAAAGAGTATAGAAGTCTTGTAAGAGTCCGCACTATAATTTCAAAAATCTTCTGCCCAGTCTATCAATAGGTTGGAAACACAATTGAGTCAATTGGTTAGCATTTATAGGAATGAGGAAACTCTATCTTATCAACCTTTGACCAATTCAGCTATCTCTTCCTCTATTGATCTGACCCAGGACTCTTGTAATTTTGGAAACCAAGATTCAATTTCAGTCCACCCATCTGAACTTGATCATACATCAAGTGTTGAAAATCCCATTAACATTTTGGCAAGTTATCCTTTTCCTGAAATTGAACTTGAGCATGAATATGATCCTGCACTTCAACTTTGTAATTCAATTTCACTTCCTGATTCAATATTGACTTAGGTGTTTTTACCTGAATTCAGGTCTTTTTCTGAGTCAGTATTGGATCCAGTGCCAGTCCATTATGAAATTGAATCACAAATCTTTTATGATCATCATATTGAACTTGACCATTTCATACTTTGAAAGTCCCATTGATAAATTGGCAAGTTCTCATTTTTATGAAATTGAACATAGTGAGGAATGTGACTTCGATTCTCAAATTTGTGATCCAATTCAAATTTCTAAATCAATATTAACTCCTGTTTTGTTACCCAACTTGAGCAACATTTTAGAGTTAGTTTTGGTTCCTATACCTGTCCTTCTTGAACTTGAATCACCAATCTTAGAAAGTCACATTCCATTGTGGGAAAATGAATGTGGAATAGGATTTCAATTTCTTGATTTGGACCCACTTCCTGAACCAATCTCGACTCATGAACCTTTACTTGACTTAAATCTTTTTCTTGAGTCGGTATTAGTTCCTGTACTTCCTGAGTCCAAATCAATCATTCCATCTGGGACAAGGGTCTTGATAAATTTGACTCTGAAATTATTTTGAAAATTTAGAAATTAGATAGGGTAAAATTTTTAATAAAAATCACATATATACATCATTCTAGTGGGTTGTATTATAGAGGTCTCTGGTGGGTTCCTCCGGATTCCACGCACATTGGATTGGGCCGCATTTCGAGGACCAATCAGACCACCACCGGAACCACCACCTTGAGGTGATTTTTTCTTCCCTCTCTATTTATTTCATGTATACATACATTACGGTGCATTGAGGACAATGCATGAGATAAGTGTGGGGGAAGGTTTACTAAACGTAGAGTTTTTAGATTTTCTTTCTTATACACTTCTTTTATACTTTTAGAAATCTTCCCTTTTGTATAGGATTTTTCTCTTTCTTTAAAAACTTTTGAAACAAGAGACAAACTTTGATCTATTTTTAAAGAAAATTAAGATGATCTTAGAAATTAAGGAAATCTTAATTATGACATCTTTGTTGGCCCAAAGGCCTTCCACTCTAGTTTTGATGATGATTAACTCATGTAGGTATGTGTACTAATAATCTTGTGATTTTAGTTTCAGATCATTAATCAAGATGTTAGTTGGTGATTAGCTTCAACAAGATGATTTGGAAGCTTTCACATGTTGATTCAAGAGCCCGAGCGTCAAAGATCATATATAGCACTTGCTCGGTGGATCAAAGAGTTTTGGATCGAGTCGGCTTGGAGATTGCGCTCTACAAGAAGACATCGGTACATAGTTTATTTTTGTGTTTAGATCCAAATTGTAAAGATTAGAATAGTATGATATGCTCAAGTTCACAACACACACGTTTCATGTTTTGATTTTCGGTTTTTGGTTTAACCGATCTTGTTTGCATGAATAGATATTATATCAAAACAAGTTTACATGGTTTAATGTATATTAGATTATATACATGCATGCTTCAACTCTTAAACAAACTTAGCTTGATTGTCTATTTCATGTGTTTTATGTTTGGTATTTCTAACAAAACATATTTTTGGAATTAAAGTCAAAAACATGGATATATATGTTTCATGTATATAGGATTATATCCATATACATCATGCCTAAATGATGTTCAATATCATGTTTTTGTATTTGGATGAGTTTTGGACAAAATGTATTTTCTATTCAAAAATCCAAGTTTTAGAAAATATGGTTTTTGGTTTTTGGCAAAATTTCTATAACACAAAAATTGGTTCAAAATGTTTGTTATTTGTGTTGAAATGTTTAACACAAGTTTATATTTAAATGTAAAGTGATAAAACTATTTTTGTGTAATTTTAGAGATTTTATGGGAATTTTTAGGATTAAAAATAACCTGTTTATCTGTCCTTGAACTGCTGCTGCCAGGCTAGATCGGTCGACCGCACGGCCGACCGAATCAAGTAGCCGGTCGACCGTAGCGGTCGACCGACGTGCACGGATACGTGCACGCTGGCTTACCCATAAGCCGGTCGACCACACGGTCGACCGACTGAGAGCAGTTTGCTCTCGGGTTGCCCCCGGCCGACCGAGCGGTCGACCGGACAGAGAGCGTTGCTCTCTGTATCTGGGACGGTCGACCGCACGGTCGACTGGTAGCTGCCAGCGGTCAAATATGACCGTTGGACGGTCGACCGACTGGTCGACCGGTAGTTCATTTTTGGCAGATTTTGCTGTTAACGGCTATATTTTTCTGGGGACTATAAATACCCCATTAATGGCCTGTTTTCTTTAAGAATTTTTTGGACGAAATTTTTGAACTTTCACTAGTGTTTTCACAGCAATCAAAAGAAGTTTTTGAGCTTTAATTGAACAATCCATTTGGTGTTTTTGCTAGGGTTTGGAAAATGAAGAAAGGGTTTTTGGGAAAAGATTTTGATACAACTTCTTCATCTTGGTTTCTAGTTTTTCCCAAAGATTTTCTTTGAGTTTTTGATTTCCATTCCTTTGGTTTTTCTCCACACTTGAGCTACATCTACTATCTCATTCTATAGGATCTTTGTGTGGGAAAGAAATTGTTTGTGGTTGTTGTTTAGGCCACCAAGTTGTAAACCCAATCTTTGCTTGGCTTTGTGCCTTTCCCTCATTGTGTTGAGGAGGTTGTGCATTTGGGTTGTATCCCTCAAGTTGTGAGGTAATCTTTGTGTTGATTTGTGCTAATCCCTCAAGTTGTGAGGTAATTTTTGTTGGCTTGGAGTTGTGCCTCAAGGAGGAGGTTGTATTTGTAAGGAGAGGAGTTGGGTACTCCTTGTAATTGTTATTGCCCCAAATCCTCGGTGGAGGTTCCCTTTGTGGGAGTCCTTTGTGGACAAGCTAGTGGACTTTAAATCCTTCTGGGTGAAGGCGGGGATGTAGAGCTGGGTGCTCGAATCTCAAAACATATCTTGTTGTTTGCGCTTGATCCCTTGACTCTTACTCTATCTCTCTCTCTCTTTACTTTGTGCCTTGCATCATTTCACATTGTTCATTCATACTTATATGCTTGGCTTGGTTGTGTGCATCACTTATTGCTTGCATCTTGTGTAATTGCAATTAGTTTTTAAATTCCGCATTAAGTTGACTAGATTAGCATTATCACCTATTCACCCCCCTCTAGGTGATTTCAATCTTAAACCTAGTCGAAATAATGGATCTTGTTTAAATTTATAGGCTAAGTAAAATAAATTAGAGAGATTATTTTATCTTGAATTTTTTGCCTTAGATAGTATGCACTTCACACAAACACAATTTTTGGGATGGAAACAAAGACCTAAAATGCCATAAAGCAAAAACAAAATTAAAAGAAAAAAATAATATGGTATAAATGAATAAAAAACTACTTATTAAGCTGGATAATCATGCCTCAAGAAGTATGATTATTCACGCCTAACAGTGGTCAAAAGAAACAAATAACCACCCTTAGTTTTGTGGCCTTGTTTACTCGAGTCCTTAAACCCGAGGGATGTTTTCTCATCTGGTGACCTAAAACCATCTGGTATAGGAGACATCGGTTAAAGGCTCATTACTCGGATAAACTAGAAAGCCTAAGAAACTAAGGGAAGAAAAAGAAAAAAAAGAAAAAAAATATAAATGGCTTAATGGTTAGAGTTGAAATCCCAGAAATCTTCACTATCACAAAGTGCATATTATCTAGGTTTTATGAAAGATAAAATATTCAATCCAATTTTGAATTCTTACCTTAATTGATGACAAGATCTTGCATATAGACTAAGTTTAAGGAAGAATATTTTTTGGTGGACTTATGACCTTAGATCGCTTATATTTTTGCAAAAATATTTCTTAAACTTGTCTCTCTTTCAAAATGTGTTTTCAAATACTAACATTTGTGTTCTTTCTTTATGGGTTTTGTAAGTGCAAACCGCTGAAAACCCTCAGGAGTTTTCTAGGGGTAACCTAGAGGTTTAATGAAAAGTCACCTAGAGGGGGGGTGAATAGGTGACAATGCTAATCAAGGGTCAAATTAAAAATTTAAAGCTACAACAATCACAAGATGAATGCAAGCAAGTAAGTATGACAATGAATATGATGAGCAAGTAATAAGTGCAAGCAAAATAGAACAAGGATTGCAAGAATGTAAACCAATCGCAAACACAAGGATATGTTATCGAGGTTCGAGCACCCAGCTCTACTCCCCGCCTTCCCCAGAAGGATTCTAGCTACTTCCACTATCACAAAGAACAATTACAATGGAGTACCCAACTCCTACAATCTCAAGAACAAGTGATTTCCTTGGTAGTCAAAAGACCACAAACTCTCTCTTTCAAAAATCTCTTCCCTTACAAAAGGTCCTTAGAGAATAATGAGTAGAATTGAAGCTCTTTTTGTGTAAGGAAAAGAAATTGAAATCAGAGAAAAACTTTTGAAAACCCTTCAGAAATTGAGAGAATTTAGCACAAAAACCAAGAACTTTGAAAGCCTTAAACTTTTGAATTTTTGCAAAGATTGTTGTTGTAACCAATCTCTCCCCAAACACCCCTATTTATAGGAGAGGGCTAGGGTTAAGGGATAAAACATATTTACTGATGTTTAGGAGGTAATTAGATCAAAATATATCCTTAAACGAATTTTTAAACACAAAAGACAAAAATAAACAGCTCTTAAAAATCTGCCCCTGTTCAAACGGTCGGATCGGTCGACCGGGCCGGTCGACCGGTAGTATAAAAATTTGACCGTTACAGGCGAGCGGTCGACCGACCCAGTCGACCGATAAAACCTGTGAGCAAAAATAATAGTCCGGTCGACCGCCCCGGTCGACCGACAGACGTGCACACGGATACGTGCATCTGCCAGGACTTCGGTCGACTGGTCCGGTCGACCGGACCAGACTGACATAGGCTCGGTCGACCGACCCGGTCGACCGGATCAGGTCAAAAAGCCAGATTTAAAAAGAATAAAAGAGGATTTTGATTTTATCAAAAATACTTTTGAACAGGGATTAGTATAAAACACAAATATATATCTGTAGGCAAATCTTGTATGCAAAATATTTTTGTATAATTTATAAGAAATTATTTTGGAATGAGCATGTGCGCAAAAACGTGTGTGAGAGAGCTTCAAACCTATCCACTATTCTTTAACAAACTATAAACTGAAAAACAAATTACATGAAGACTTCTTGAGCTATCTTCAAGTCTTTGAGCCATCCAATGCCTTGCTAGTGCCTTCTCTTCTATGATCCTTCCTTGATGTGCAATTTGCCTTCCTTGCTTTGTGGAACTTAGAAGTTCTTGCAATAGCTAAGCGAATGGTCTCTAAACATGGTACAAACCTGAAACTTATCTTAACAAATTTGTTAGTACCAAATAGCTCATATTTGGTTTGTCATCATCAAAACACAAAACAATTGGAGAGTGTAACCTCTTGGGCCAACAATCTCCCCTTTTTTGATGATGACAAAACAAATAGGCTATTAACAAAAATATAGGGAGGAGAAAGCTCCCCCTCAAATTATGCTATACATAAAACACAAGAATATGCTCTAGATACCAATAATTGAAATGATGCACCAATTAAAACAATATATAAAACACAATATATAAAACACAATATATAAAACACAAAATTGCTCTTGATACCAAAAATACCAAAAACAACTAAACACAAGAATTTATTTAAAACACAAAAACTCATAAAAACAAAACATGAATTTATTTAAAACACAAAAACTCATAAAAACAAAACATATAAATTCATATGGAACCAAGACCAAATGAACTTATTTTTGTCCATGTAAATATTCTCCCCTTTTTGTCATACATCAAAAAGGGTTATGAAAAACATGTTTATTCAATAATACAAACATTAAGTTCTCCACAAATAAACGAAAATCTAGCAAAATCAAGAGGTTTAGTGAAAATATCGGCTAGTTGTAAATCCGTGGAAACATAATCAATATCTATATCACCTTTCTCAAATGATCTCTAAGAAAGTGATATCTAATCTCAATGTGCTTGGTCTTACTATGTTGATTTGCATTTTGGTCATGTGAATCGTACTAGTATTATCACAAAATATTTTTATATGATCAAAGTGCAAATCAAAATCAAGGAGAGTATGTTTCATCCAAAGGACTTGTGCACAACAAGCCCCTGCGGCAACATACTCCGCCTCGGCGGTTGAGAGAGCTACGGAATTTTGCTTCCTAGAGGACCATGAAACAAGATAATTACCAAGAAATTGACATGTCCCACTAGTACTCTTTCTATCTACTCTACAACCCGCATAATCGGCATCCGAATAACTAGTCATTGAAAAATCTATAGTTTTTGGATACCAAAGACCCATTCCAATTGTGCCCTTAATATAACGAATAATGCGTTTTACCGCAATAAGATGAGACTCTTTAGGACACGATTGAAATCTAGCACAAAGACACACACTAAACATGATATCCGGCCTACTTGTCGTCAAATATAAAAGACTTCCTATCATGCTTCTATATAATTTAATATCAACATTTTTACCTTGTTCGTCCTTATCAAGCTTGGTTGTAGTCGCCATTGGAGTGTTGCAAGCCTTTGATCCTTCAAGCCCAAACTTCTTTACAAGCTCCTTTGCATATTTGGCTTGGTTAATGAAGGTTCCGTCTTGCAATTGCTTGATTTGGAGTCCAAGGAAGAAATTGAGCTCACCCATGGAAGACATTTCAAATTCTAGTTGCATTACCTTCTCAAAATCCTTGCACAAAAGCTCATTAGTAGATCCAAAAATTATATCATCAACATAAATTTGCACAATTAAAATATCATTATCAACATGCTTAGTAAAAAGAGTTGTGTCTACTTTGCCTTTAATAAAATCATTGGAAATGAGAAAACTAGAAAGCCTTTCATACCAAGCTCTTGGAGCTTGTTTCAATCCATACAAAGCTTTATCAAGTTTAAAAACAAAATCGGGATGAACATGATCAACAAAACCGGGAGGTTGAGCAACATAAACTTCTTCATTAATAAATCCATTCAAAAATGCACTTTTCACATCCATTTGAAAAAGTTTAAAATTTTTAAAACATGCAAAAGCTAGTGTCATCCGTATGGCTTCAAGCCGTGCTACGGGTGCAAAGGTCTCCTCAAAGTCAATTCCCTCAACTTGAGTGTAACCTTGGGCCACTAACCTAGCTTTATTCCTAATGACATTTCCGGACTCATCCATCTTGTTTCTAAAGATCCACTTAGTACCAATTATTGGTCTATCGTGGGGCTTAGGAACAAGGTGCCAAACTTGGTTGCGCTCAAATTGATTGAGTTCCTCTTGCATGGCAAGCAACCAATATGGGTCCGTCTCGACTTCGAGAATGCCTTTGGGTTCAAAATGAGAAATAAAAGCAAAGTTACCACATATGTCATGGAGTTTGGAGCGCGTTGTGACTCCTTTAGATGCATCACCCAAGATGAGCTCCTTAGGATGATTTGTAGCGTATCTCCAAGCTTTAGGAAGCGGTTGAGTGCTTTCCTCCTTATCCTCTTGAACTTCACCAATAGGGTCTAGCTTTTCTTCTTGAGCGGGTGAGTCCTACAAGGATAGTCTCTCCATGTCTTCACCTAATGGTTCAATCTCTACAACATTCTCAACAACCACATTAGTCTCTTCAAATTTAACATGCATCGATTCTTCTATGGTAAGTGTAGATCTATTGAAAACTCTATATGCTTTGCTAGTAGAGGAATATCCAACAAAGATAGCCTCATAAGCCTTAGCATCAAATTTACCCAAATTATCCTTAGTATTTAAAACAAAACACTTGCATCCAAAAACTTTAAAATATGCAACATTTGGTTTTCTAGAATGATACATTTCAAATGATGTTTTTGAAGAATTTTTGCACAAATAAATACGATTCGATATATAGCATGCGGTGTTTACGGCCTCGGCCCATAAATATTGAGGGAGGTCATATTCACTTATCATTGTCCTAGCCATCTCTTGAAGTGTTCTATTTTTCCTTTCTACAACTCCATTTTGTTGTGGAGTTCTAGGACAAGATGTTTCATGCTTAATTCCCTTTTCATCACAATAAGTCATGAAGAGTTGGTTAATAAACTCACCACCTCTATCACTCCTTATTCTCAAAATCGAAAACCCTTTTCTTTTTCAACTCTTTTTCGAAAAATTTTAAAATGAGAAAAGGTTTGATCTTTATTTTGTAAAAAGAAAACCCAAGTAAAACGGGAGAAATCATCAACCAAAACAAATGCAAATCTACTTCCATTTAAACTCTTAGTTTTAGTTGGTCCAAAAAGATCCATATGAATTAATTCTAAAGGCCTAGTTGACATGATGTCCTTGATTGGTTTAAAGGAAGACTTGGTTTGTTTCCCAAGTTGGCACGCACCACAAATGCGGTCTTTCTCAAATCCAAGCAAGGTATACCCTTCACCAATTCCTTTGAATTAATCCTAGAGATATGGTCAAAAGATGCATGTCCTAATCTTCTATGCCAAAGCCAAGAATTTTCATCAAAAGCATTTAAGCATTTAGTAGAACAATCTAAATTAAGCATGTCAATAATATAAACATTATTATCACGAAAACCGGTAAGAATACAAACATCGGATTTAACATCAAAAATCTTGCATGAGGAATCATCAAAAACAACTTTAAGTCCACGATCACAAGTTGGCTAATGCTAAGCAAATTATGCTTTAAACCATCTACTAAAACAACATTCTCAATAATAGGAGATGCACCAATTTGAATGTTACCTATACCGATGATAGTTCCTTTGGAGTCATCCCCGAAGGTGACGGAGCCACCTTCCATGTACCTTGATAGGGTTGTGAAGTTGTTGATATCCCACGTCATGTGTCTCGAACAACCACTATCAAGGTACCACCGCTCCCTACGTCTTGGAGCCTTGGTGTGTACCTACATCAAACATTTTAGGACTTGATTTTGGTACCCACATTTTCTTGGGTCCATGAGGGTTAGAGCCATTAACCCAAACAAGATTATTTGAACTATGCAATTTATCATAACAAAATTTAGCTAAATGTCCATTTTTGCCACAATATGTGCATCTATACACTCTACCATATCTAAAAGCATAGTGAGTGTGTGATTTGTGAGCATGGGCATTGTGAGCATGAAAAGATTTAGCATGAGAAGTATTATTTGAAGTGTGAGCATGTGGAATTTTAGCATGAGAATCTTTAGCATGAGAAGTGTGCTTTTTGGAAAACTTTTCTTCAAGTTTCTTAGTATTAAAGGCACAATCTTTTAAAACTTTTTCAAACTCATTCATTTTGGATTTAAAAGAAGAAATTTCTTTATTATCAACAATAGGGGTTTTACCCTTACAAGAAATCTTATAAACATCAAATTCATTTTGAATAGAAACAAGATTTGAAGAAAGATCATCTTTTTCTTTCGAAACAATGGCAAGTTGATCCTTAAGAAAAGCAACTTCTTTTTGTAATTTAAGCATTCAAGTTTCTTATTATCATAAGTTTCAGAAAGTTCTACAAATGCATGTACTAGAACTTCCTTACTTAGTTCATCATCTTCATCATCATGGGATTGAGGGGTTACCTTAGGTGTGTTTGCCATGAAACACATATTAGCTTGATCCACCTCCTCTTCGGACTCGCTTTCCGAATCCCATGTTGCTTTGTAGGCTTTCTTTTCCTCCGGCTTCTTTGGCTTGAAGGAGGAAGTCATTTTCTTCTTGAACTCCGGACAATCCGCCATGATATGTCCGGGTTTGCGACAATTGTAGCATATGATCTTCCGCTCCTCTTTGCCTTCGAATTTTCTCCGGAAGTTGAACTTGTTCTTTCGGTACAACCTCTTGACATTCCGCACAAGTAGAGTTAGCTCCTCATCTTCTTCTTCGTCTTCTTCATCGTCATCATTGGTGGAAGAAGTCTTGAAGGCAATGGATTTCTTCTTTGAAGTAGTTGCCTCATCTCTTGCTTTCTTCTCCATCTCATGGGTCTTTAGGTTCCCAATGAGACTAATGATGTCCATCTCGTCCTTGTCGTTCAACTCCTTTAAGGTGGTGGCCTTGATCTCCCAAGATGGTGGAAGAGCCCGTATCACTTTGCGCACCTTTTGATCATTGGAGATGACGTCACCTAATGAAGAAAGACCATTTGTAATTTTAGTGAAACGAGTAATCATACAATCAATGGATTCTTCATCAAGCATTTTGAATGATTCATATTGAGACCTCAAGAGATCTATCTTAGCTCTCTTGACTTGTGAAGTCCCTTCATGTGTGACCAATAAGTGTTGCCAAATCTCATAGGCGGATTGGCAATGAATTACCCGTGTAAGGTCATCCTCATTCAAGGCGGTTAAAAGGGAGTTTTGGGCTTTTGAGTTAGCCTCATATTCTCTAAAGTTGAAGTCGGTCCAAGTGCTCTCATCTTCATTGGGTGCTATATAGGGTTTGGTCAAAGACTTAGCCACTAAACTACCTAGTGATTGCAAAAAGATAGTCATCCTAACCTTCCAAATAGGGAAGTTGAGTCCATCAAATTTAGGTGGGGTTTTAATGTTGTCGGCCATGTTTACTAGTGTATGAATGTATGAATGGAAATGTTGATTAGCAATATTTTAAGGATCTCTCTATGGATGTTAAGCCAAACCTAGAGTCCAAGCTCTGATACCAATTGAAAAGTCACCTAGAGGGGGGGTGAATAGGTGACAATGCTAATCAAGGGTCAAATTAAAAATTTAAAGCTACAACAATCACAAGATGAATGCAAGCAAGTAAGTATGACAATGAATATGATGAGCAAGTAATAAGTGCAAGCAAAATAGAACAAGGATTGCAAGAATGTAAACCAATCGCAAACACAAGGATATGTTATCGAGGTTCGAGCACCCAGCTCTACTCCCCGCCTTCCCCAGAAGGATTCTAGCTACTTCCACTATCACAAAGAACAATTACAATGGAGTACCCAACTCCTACAATCTCAAGAACAAGTGATTTCCTTGGTAGTCAAAGGACCACAAACTCTCTCTTTCAAAAATCTCTTCCCTTACAAAAGGTCCTTAGAGAATAATGAGTAGAATTGAAGCTCTTTTTGTGTAAGGAAAAGAAATTGAAATCAGAGAAAAACTTTTGAAAACCCTTCAGAAATTGAGAGAATTTAGCACAAAAACCAAGAACTTTGAAAGCCTTAAACTTTTGAATTTTTGCAAAGATTGTTGTTGTAACCAATCTCTCCCCAAACACCCCTATTTATAGGAGAGGCTAGGGTTAAGGGATAAAACATATTTACTGATGTTTAGGAGGTAATTAGATCAAAATATATCCTTAAACGAATTTTTTAAACACAAAAGACAAAAATAAACAGCTCTTAAAAATCTGCCCGTTACTGTTCAAAACGGTCGGATCGGTCGACCGGGCCGGTCGACCGGTAGTATAAAAATTTGACCGTTACAGGCGAGCGGTCGACCGACCCAGTCGACCGATAAAACCTGTGAGCAAAAATAATAGTCCGGTCGACCGCCCCGGTCGACCGACAGACGTGCACACGGATACGTGCATCTGCCAGGACTTCGGTCGACTGGTCCGGTCGACCGGGCCAGACTGACATAGGCTCGGTCGACCGACCCGGTCGACCGGATCAGGTCAAAAAGCCAGATTTAAAAAGAAATAAAAGAGGATTTTGATTTTATCAAAAATACTTTTGAACAGGGATTAGTATAAAACACAAATTATATCTGTAGGCAAAATCTTGTATGCAAAATATTTTTGTATAATTTATAAGAAATTATTTTGGAATGAGCATGTGCGCAAAAACGTGTGTGAGAGAGCTTCAAACCTATCCACTATTCTTTAACAAACTATAAACTGAAAAACAAATTACATGAAGACTTCTTGAGCTATCTTCAAGTCTTTGAGCCATCCAATGCCTTGCTAGTGCCTTCTCTTCTATGATCCTTCCTTGATGTGCAATTTGCCTTCCTTACTTTGTGGAACTTAGAAGTTCTTGCAATAGCTAAGCGAATGGTCTCTAAACATGGTACAAACCTGAAACTTATCTTAACAAATTTGTTAGTACCAAATAGCTCATATTTGGTTTGTCATCATCAAAACACAAACAATTGGAGAGTGTAACCTCTTGGGCCAACATTTAACGGCTTGTTGCACACGCTCAGTGCATCGTGTCACCTGCGAAAGTGGTGTAATAACATGTGTAGTATAGTTTTTTCTTTTCTTATTTTGCTCGGATGAGCAAAAGATAAGTGCGGGGGTGTGATTAGTCTACAATTCTGCATTATTATATCAAATTCCCTACCGATTTATGAATAAAATATCATTTCTAATTGCGTTTTGGTCTCTCTTGTAGATAAATCAAGAGTCCAATAGCCAAAGGGTAATAAGAGCTTAATTAAACCCATTTTCTGATAATTAAATCCGTAATTCTTGGAGGCCAAGAAAGTCTAGAAGATACATCGAACCTAAACCCTTGCACACGTCAGACGAAAATACAGACAGAAATACCCGAAATGAAGTATACCAAGAAGGTCCTAGAAGCGACAGAAACCACTCGCCAAAACTAGGGACCTAAGTCCCTGGTATTGCCACGGAAACGCGACAATAGCCGCGTTTCCGTGGCAATGTGGTGGGGCCACGCGTCGATCTTCGACGCGTGGCCCCTCTCGTCTTCTGAAACCTCTTTCTTTCCTGCCTATAAATAGGATAGGGTTTGGCCGAAACGCAAGCAGTTTTAGATTTAGGCTAGGTTTTCTATCTTTAGTGTAGTGTAGTGTGGGTGTTCTTCCTTTCTTTTCTTTTGTATTTTTATTTCGTTTTTAGATCGTGTATTAGGGCAAAGAGATTCAGAGAGAGAAAGAGAGAGATTGATATAATAGATAGTGACAATCTATGTAAATGTGTCTTCTTTCTTCTTCATTGTAATCTTCTCCATCTTTTACATGATGCTTGACTAATTTCTTCTTCTCATGGCAATCTAACTACTAACCACTACCATCTAACCTCTTACTTGATAATCATGAATCTAATAGCCTCTACAAGGCCTTGCTCTTGCAAGAGCCATTGATGGCTCATGATGATGGATTCCAAATTCTAACATTTCTAATACTTAACCCACTAACTTACTAACTTGCAAATGTTAACTTTATTTCATGCTCACCTCTGACCAATTTTGATGATCTAATAGTAGCTTGCAACTTGTTATGTGGTATGGATGTGTTGTTTGAATGTAGAAGAACAATCTATGGGCCATGCTCTGTATCGTCTCTTGAAGTCAAGGATTAGTGATGGCCAAGGATCCATATGAGTCAACTATCACTAAGAGGTTAGCATGATTAGTGGAGCAATTGGTAGTTAGTAGCCATGAGTTTTATTTTATTTTGTTTTAAAAACTAATTCCAAAATCTTTATCATTTTTTTCTATTGTTGTTTTTACCATCCTCTTAGTTCACCTTTATTTTCATTTTCTTTACCACAAGGTTCATCTTCTTTTCTATTTATTTTTCAAACCACTTCTCTTTTATTTTCACATCACTGTTTCATCGCTCTCCTCACCTATCATTTCTGGATTTCTTTTCTCTTTCTTTTTCTCATTCTTTAATAAAGGAGAACTTGTTAACATAACACGTGAATAAGAACTGTTAATGCTTCTATCACCTCCCGTCCCTGTGGATTCGACCCGTTGAGCCAATGCTATAACGGAAGTCTCGAGGGAACATTAGCACATATACATTTTCATTGATTTTACAAAACACACATTTTCAAGTGCCAGTTCCGCTCCGATCAACAGTGAGGGACTTGCGAGTCCAAGAGTTTCTTGAAGGAGCTCGTTGTAGGTGTTGCGGCACCGAGTGATCTTACAGGATTGATTTTAGTAGAAATCCTTCATAGTGTTGAAGGCGGGGACATAGAGCAAGTGTGCTCGAACCTCGAAATAATTCTCCCGTATTTGCGATTGCTCATCTCTCTCTTTCTCTCACTTGTGCTTATATACATCTTGCATGCTTATATTGTTTATCTCTTTATATGCTTGATATATTTGTGTTTAACTGATAATGCTTGGGATTATTTTCTCACACTTGTATTCACTAAGAGAGCCATAGTGGCACCTCAACTCGTAATCTAGAGGAATCTTGGGAGATGTCCAGAGCCCTTCACCGAGAATTCAGCTACACTCTTGTGTTATACTTTATGTGCTTGCATAATAGTTTTAGTGTGCACAATTAGTTTTATTTCGCATTAGTTTTTTATTTGATTAGCTTGCCACCTATTCAACCCCCTCTAGCTGACTTACAGGATGTGATGCAGGCTTTTTGATATGTTTTAAATCATTAAATTGGTCAAGTTTTTCTTCTTTGTCTTTAAAAAAGTAAAAAGAAAATGATTTAAAATTAGAAAAAGAGTAGAAGAAGAAATAAAAATGATAAGTTTGTATATTAGTTCTTAAAAGAGAATTAAAAAGAAAAACATTTGAGGATAAAATCTACAAAGTGTTCCAAACAATATTACTCACCTCTTCAGACAATTATCTAACCTTAGATTTTTTTTAGCGACAATTTACTTTGAATTGAAGGCAATTAGCACATAACCCACTAGTAGAACTCGATTCTCATCCACATTATATCATCAAAACTCAAAGAGCAAGCATGACTTAATACAGAAAAGAAGGAATCTATCATCATGAGCTATCAGTGGCACTTGCAATGGTAAGGTTATTCAGATGCCATAAGATTCATATGAATTTAGAAATCAAAAGAAAAGAAAGTAATCTAGAAGGTTAAAAGACTTAAACCATGAAGAAAATACACAAAAATAAGTAAAAATAATTTTCAATTAAATAGAGAAATAATAAGAAAAAGGAGGAACTTACATCAATTGTCACCCTTGAATCCACTCTCTTTTTTTTTATGAATCTCTCTCTAATCTAAATTAAAAAAATAAAAGAAAACCTAAACTAAACTAAAGAAAACCCTAGTTTTGATCTTTGCGTGAATATATCTCTGCCTCTCCTCCAATAG